>JAQIXS010002333.1:0-23451 GCA_034700785.1 Rossiulus vilnensis
GAAGAGGGGTGAAAAAGCAAACAGAAACACACCCTGTAATCAAACTCCGCCATCTCCCTTATAATTCAGTCAAATTCATAACTTTGAACATTTTCTTGAACTAATTATCCGCAAACAAAAAAAACCTTTTCTTTTTTGGTAACCTGCAAAGTGTCAATGAGTCATGATGGCATTCATCAATCATGCAGGTACACGTGACCACCACTGCCCCACCGAGAGGGTCCAAGCGCCCCAGAAATGTGTCAGTTGGTCATTTCCGTTCCATAACTGTTCAGAGCCCTAGAATTTAGAAGCCTTGGCAGGTCAGGCACGGAGCCACAATTCTTGAGTTCTTAGGAGTCAGGAATTTTGGCAGTTTCAAACACTGCATCGGTGAACACGATTACACAATTTATTAATTTTTTTAAGGAAAAAAAAGGGGGGGAGGGACTCCTTTCGGCTCCTTTCAACAAACCGTCGAGTGTTTACGTTGGATTCATTTCGAAGTTACGAAAAAGCGGCAGTGTTTATTTTCGGTTGGATGGGGCAGAGGGGGGGGAGCCCTTACGACCCTGTCCCTGATAACAGGGCCATGCCCGTGTTTGCCCACGGTGGGAAGGGTGCACATTTGAGCAGACGAACGTGAAATCTCACTTTCAAGTTTAAAAAATGGGGGATTTAAATTTAAGAAGGGGTTCTGCCTCGAGGTCAAGACGGTGCTGAAAGTCTTCTCTAATATATCCCAACCATTTTTCAAAGAAAAAATAGTTGGAAATAACATCTTCTTTCGACAAATATAGGCATATAAGAAAACTCAAATGATGACTTCCTAAGACGATGAAATTATAGGAAATATAGGATGCCTGCCTAGAGGATGTCCCAAAAACGTGGTCCACCTGTCTTACCTGGACGTAGTAAGAGCAACCCGTCTTCACTTCCGGATCCTCCAGCATGACCACGCCCACTCGCTCCTTGATCGTGTCGATTTTGCTGCCAAACTCGGCGCACAACCCCAGGGGATGGATCTGCGCCAGAAACAGGGAGATACGGGGCTTAGTTCGCAATCGGGAATTGAATGTAAGTGGAAAAGTAGCAAAAGTGATCATGGCATTGAATAGGAAGGCATTGTCAAAGAATCCATCAGCGATATCACTAAGCATACCGACATCAGTAGACCCCAAAAACCAGTATATATATATATATAGTGATGTTTGTATTGAATCATACTGATATCGGTAGATAATCGCATACTGTCCCAAAAAACATAATACTGATATCAATAGTCGCAAAAATCCAGTGCACATTGAATATCATTAGTCTGAAAAAACCAGTGTATATATAGAGATAACAGTATAGAATTACACTGATTTCATTAGTCTGAAAAACCAGTATATATATATATATAAGTTTTATAATGATATCAGCATAGAATTATACTAATTATACTGATATTACTATGGTTATATTGATATTAGTACATAAAGCAATACTGTCCCAAAAAACACTAACACTGATATCAGTATTTAATTATACCGATATTACTAAGGCTATACTGATATCAGTAGCGAATCACAAACTGTCCCAAAAACCACCATAATACCGATATCAATAGCCCCAAAAAGCTGTGCGATTGCATATAGTGATATCAGTATACCATTATACCGACATCACTACATGCACGTACATATTACACTGGTATATCAGCATGAAATCATACGGACATCAGTAGAGAATCACATTCGGATATTTTCTCCAGGGCTGTGTCCGAATGGCTTGTTATGAGGGGTGGACATGGCAGGACTAGGGGGCGAAGCCAGAAACGAAACGAAGCGAAAAATTGGGTAATTAATGTGGGAACATCGCCGGCCCGCATTCCCCAATTCCTTTGGAGTGTTAAAAAAGAGGCGCTTCTCTTTGGGTCCTTAATTCCTGAAGAAGGGAAGGGCTCTCATCTTCAGGTTCTTCTGCACTTGGCAAGCCGAACATCTGTCTCGTCGCGTTTCGGCACACACACACACAGAGAGAGAGAGAGAGAGAGACAGAAAACACAGATGAAGGAAGAAGGGGCTGGGAAAAAAAAAGGCACCGAAATAAAGATGCTCCATGCGGAGGAGGAATTCGAGACGGAGCTGTTGCGATGCGACCAACGATCTCTTTCACCGCCATGGCCTTTTTTTCTTCTTCTTAAATTTTCGCTTTTTTTTTTTTTTTCAGCCGGGACCGAGTTAAAACCCTAAAGAGCCCGTTTGTAGGAGATTATTTAACGACTCCCCGGGTCACGGGACACGTGCGGGGCGGCGAGGGGAACGCGACAGAAGGCTGAAGTTGGAATCCGAGCAGAGGGGTGCGGCACCCTTGAAGAGGGCCTCGAGCGGCTTCCCTTTCGCGGACACCCTGTACTCGTGACGTCACTCGCAGCGAGAACACCGTTTCACGGTGGAAGCTCGGTTATCCGATTAACCGAGGTGAAGCGACATCGGATAAGCGATCCGATTAACCGAAATACCGAGCGGATGAGCATCGGAACGAAAGCATCATTGCAAGAAGATTGTTTGAAATTATGAGATACGAGATTGCGACAATTTACGGCTGGCATTTTAGCTGATGAAAATTTCCCTGACTTTTTCATTCAAATCGAAATTTCTGACTTTTTCATTGAAATTTCCCACTTTTTCCATTCAAATCGAAATTTCCCACTTTTTCCATTCAAATCGAAATTTCCCACTTTTTCCATTCAAATCGAAATTTCCCGGGTTTTCCAGGTTAGTGGGAAATAAAAATAAACGAATAAAAAAAAAACGAAATCAAAACGATCAAATCTCCGTAAAACACTCACCACATTTCACGAGTCCTTGGCCATCCGCCCCCCAGGCCTATTCGTAATTAGTCGGGGAAATGTGCTCGGAAAACCGGACAAGTTTTCCGCTGTACTTCGGAGGCTTCGTATATTTCCTTTCACCGGCTGAAATTTCCGGGAATATCCGCTAAATCATTTACGGAATGGCCGCTGAAGCGGATAATCGACTTTCCCCCGCCCCACTCTCCTCATCAGCTGAGCGCCCGGGGTTCGTTCCAGAAACGTCCAAGGAACCCGTGCCATTCCAAAACCCTCGCCGCATACCTGGAAATGCCGATACCGCATCATCCGAAATCCAATTTCACGGAAAAACGACCAGCTTATCGCATCATCCGAAGAGGCTCCAATCGGGGTGACTAACTAGGGAAAAACATCCAGAAAGGGATTTTCCCCATGCCCTCATGCGTGCGTCAGCTGTTCGACATCAACACTGTCACGCGTTAGAAATCCAACGTATTATTTTGGGCTAAATTGACCTGTCCCCCCCCCCCCAAAAAAATGAGAACAACCAATGAGAGGCCAGTAAAAGTTGACCAAAGGGCATCTCCAACTTTTCATTCTGTCTGTCTGCACTACTATCCCCTTTCCATTTTAAAGTTCACTTTTGCGATTACTCATCCTCACTGTCTCCTGCTTTCCCAAAATACCCCACCAACCTATTTCTTTCTGTTTTAATTTCACTGCCTTCGGTTTTCCTCTTAGCTTTTTTGCTGTATTGTCACTGTCTCCTGAATTTCCCCTCTTCCATTTGGTCCTCCCTAGGCCTACCTCCTACTGTCTCCTTCACTCTTCACTGTCTCCTACTTTCCAGCCATTTGACCGTTTGGTCGCTAATTCTGCCCTAACACCATCCAAAGCATTCCTAAATTCGACGAAATTTGGTGTCCATCCCCTTTCACTTCCTCCCCCTTAACCACTTCCTCTTCCCGACCCCAAACGGCGTCGGTGAAATTAGCGAAAGTTTCAAAAAAACAGCTTTTTTTTTCAAGGGTTTCGATTCATCGCATTGTGAGTCCATGTGGGGGCTCTCGTTGTTCCTACTTGAAAGTCTTAAAAAAAAAACATCTGTTCGAACCCGAAGTTATTTTTTTTTTTAAAGATTTTTATTAGCTTTTTTTGGCAATCTCCCTAAAATCACAAACCGTTGAAAACGCCGCTCTCTTGGCCCACTACCGATGTGGGATAAACCCTGGGTTTTTAGGGTAGCCACTCGAGCCGGAAGGGGGAGGCGACCCAGAAATTCAAGAATTCCAAGTGTGCCAGGTCCCTCTCTCGGACATATGACGTCATACATGGACTGAACACCAAATCAGAGCAGATAACGTATATTTCACGTTTTATATATAGCCGGGTGGGTGCCAGGTCAGAGCAGATACGTGTGACGTCACATGTAGAGCTCTATATATGGGGAGGGTGCCAAAATCGGGACGCATGCATGTATGACGTCATATACACGTGCGGGGAGGGCGATTTCAGGGCACATGGCATGCACAACACATGACGTCATATACACGTATGTGGAGGGTGCCATGTCAGGGCACATATTTAGGCCTTATACATGTATATGGGGGGAGGGTGCTAGGTCAGGGCATTGAGATCACACAGGTCCAGATAGAAAACCACGCCGGGCTAAAACCCAGGAAAAAAAGCCCAGTTGAGACAGGAGGAGGAGGAGCCGCTCTCGAATCCGGCTTCACTCGCGCAGCACGGATGCTCGCCACGCGCCAATGAACCAGTTTTCAAACCCCGAGTTTGAAATATTTTTTGGCAGGTGCGGGCGGCGGCCTTTCGGGGGCAGAATCGGATACCCGTGACGGGTGGGCAAACGCAGAGCCAGAGAATTTTCGGGGAGAGATGTTGAAGATGGTGAAATCGGAAAGGAAGCGCCGGAATAAAGGAGCGGATTGTGCCATCCGCGCATTAAAATAAAAATAAATAATCATAAAAAATAAATAAAAAAAAACCCGCCCGCAGCAGCCGGCCCCGGTATTAATTTTCCACTTCTCGTCCTCCCTGTTTCATTGTGTTTCGCCGATTGTTAACACGTTCACGCGATGCGGATGCCGTAAAAAAGTGCTCAAAACGGGCCTCCCGAAAATTCCATCTGGAACACATTTAAGGGTACCTCCTCCTCCCCCCCTCCTCCTTGAACAGTTAGTTCGCCGAATGAAAAATGGAGAACATTAAGGAACGAGTTGCCCAACCGGGGTTCCCACCGAATTTTTTGGAAATTTTTTCCCCCTGACTATCATAAACAACAAGGTTTCTGAACGTTTCTGACACTCGAAAATACGGTTCCCACAGCTCTAGTCGAATAATATCCCCTGACTTTCCCAGGTTTTTCAATACGAATAATGTTTTCGATCAGCCCGCCATATTGGGGTTTAGGGAAAATAACCTCCGCGCATGGTTTCATAGGAGAGAAATGAAGCCAAATAGAAAACTGTTCCGCCATATTGGGGTTTTCTTTCTTCGCATCTGGATTTTAAAATTATAATACTAATAATAATAATGACTCAACTAAGGAAATCCCCCGACTTGTTGAAAATATATCAAAATCCCCCCGACTTTCCCAGGTCATGTGGAAACCGTGAAAACAGGAAAAGATTGAAATACTGACAGGGCAATAGGTCCTATCATTCACCATCAAGGTCAAACGAATAAATGGTTTAAAAGTCAATGATTTTCCAGGATTTTAATGCAATGTACACACCTAGGCCAGTATGATAACTTCCCCCCCCCCAACGTTTGCCTAACGAGAATGCATTCCTCTACCGACGTCAAAGCCACTTTTCGGACCCCCTGTACCTCCTGAATGACCACCTCGCTGACCAATGCCCGTTTCACGCGCGTATTGGGGTCACCGGATGTCCATGCTGCAATCCTAAATTACTTCAAACACATTGTCCCCTCCCCGTCGACCAAAACATCCTTAGGTTTGATACCGAACAAAATTAATATTGGTCAGTTCAATTGGCGAAATCGCATTTTCCAAAAACCCATTCAATTTCCTTCAAGCCATTCCTTTAAAAAAAAAAAAAGAAGAAGCATGTTTCCAATAGCTTGTTTTTCGCCCAAAATAGCAACGGCTGATGACATGCATAGGGTAAAGAATTTTCACGGATACCGGAGCGAAACAATCGATAAAAGTAGAGTTTTCCGGTCATTATACCCTTTTTATCACCTTCATCAACCTGTTACATTATTAATGAACGGTTGCGATGACGCCACGTTTACACGGGGAGGATGGCGCCACACCACCGTGCAAATATTATTATATTTTAAATTTAAAAAATTGAGAAATTCGAATTCAACATTATCCGGGATTCCCCCAGAAATAACATCGTCGACTTCCCTGGGTTTTCCAGTTTAAAAAATAAATAAATAAATGAATTTCCCCAACCACCCATTTCTAAAGACGCAGGATTGACCGATTCAACTTTGGGGTTTATAACTAGCATTGCCTGATTTTCAATAACGTTGCCATGCCATTTCTAAAAACAGTATTAGTTACCTAGATCCCTAGAATGTCACCAAATGACAGACATATCATGACTTTTCCAAGACTTCCATGACCTGAATTTTATTTCATAACTTTTTTATGAATTTTCATGGCAGTAGCCAGCACGTGCATGCTAATGTAATATCGATGCCGAACTTCACACCCATGTCTTTCCAATTTCCCTGATAATCCCAGGTTTTCCAAATCCGGGGGAGCCCTGCTATCGTTTGGTTTTAAAACTCGTTTGTCATGCATTAAAACCATGTATTTTATTTTTATTTTTTCCCCCAAACTTCCCTCATTAGTAGCTTTTAACAGGCTTCCAACAAGCACCATCGGCTTTCGGCTCCAGTAACTATTCAGGGCCGTCCATAAAGCACGTCTCGAGTTTAACTTGGACGAATACCCCGACCTAAGCACTACATCCTTTCAGGTCATTTTGATGACCTAACGACCCGTTTTCGAACACTTCAAAGAACGACGGTTTCAACAACGCATCACGTGGAAAGGCGAAGTTATTTTAAGTTCGAAATCGGACGTCATCGTATATCGAAACGCAGTAGATCTAAATATAAACGTTATTATTTTTTATCGAAATAATCTGAAAATCAATTTGTGGGTGGAGAGGTGCGTAATTGGGAGCAATTTTGTCATCCAGGGAGGTAGTCAAAAATACTCCAGGTAATAATAAATGCAAATTTATCGAATGGAGCCATACGGTGAGGTGGGTGGGGGTGGTTGGAATAAAAAAAGAGAGCCGTTGCATTTTTAATGGTGGACGGTAGTTCGTTCAACTGTTTGTACAATGAGCCGCGCCAATAATAACACAGCAGCTACAATAATAACGGCAATAATCGTGACATTAACAATGACGAGGACATGTCTGGTAATGCCCGACACTCCGAAGGGGGTAAGCGGCGAGGGACGAATCGATTGCATCTATAATTGCTATTAAATGCTACTGCTCGATATGCAAATGAAGGGAGTGCAGTAAAAACAAAAAAAATGGGGTTCATGGTCCTGCGTTCACCTATTGGTTTACTCTTTGGATCGGAGATCTCTTGGAAGAAACAATCCTCTTGCAGCCAATCACAGGCTTCAGTGAAATAAATTCCCCTGACTTTCCCAGGGTTGAAATGTTACTTTTTCCCTGACTTACAAGGTCCTGACAAGGACAACGATCCTAGTCATGGATGGATGATGATGGGGGGGTGGGGGTGGGAAAGGTGGGTCCGAAAAGTTGAAACGAATTTGTGCTTCTATTAATTACATGCCACAGGCCGAAAGTTTCGAAAGATTTGGCACAAACTATGGAGTTTCGCCAAAACTTCTCTTTAAGAAAATTACTGAATAACGTATGTGCAATAAAGGGGAACGCTTCAATTGAAAAAAATCGTACGTTTTGGCATAACATTTGCTTGGAAATAATGAAACGCAAGGGAGGGGAAGGGGGGTTGATGGAATATTTGAAATCAAAAGATAAAAACTCATGGATTTTGGAATAAATTTATGTACGAAATCCGCTGAAATTAATTTATTTACTTTCATTAGTTATAGGAAGGCCGAACGCACCCAACTATGGATTTTGCCTTAAAATTCGCTTATTCATTCAAAAACCAATGCAATTCAATGTATTGTTCAACAATTTGCAAAATTCCCCCGACTTAACCAATAATTATACAGGGTGTGCCAAAAACTCCTTCACAGGCGATTTTCACACGAATGAGCCTGAACTCTCCAATTTGTTACCGATTAAACTGATCAGACAGTTTTAGTCCACTACATTCCGACGAACCTCGACGTTCATGACGTAGGCGGGCCTAAATAAGCACCTACATGTATTTACTCCCGCCAAGGACTAATGGAGGCCGAATTAAACCTAATTAGGCTAATTATATCGGGCTCAAATGTAAATAAGGCCGCCCCCCCTCCCCTACCCGGGGACGAACGTTACAATACTTGAATAATTACTCAATGGGGTCGTCCGTAAAGGATTCGCGATACAAAACCCAAATTACCTCCTTGTTGACACGTGTAACAGGTCGTTGCATTTCACGAAAATGACAAATGCCCTTCGTACGTTATGTGACGTTGGAATGATGCCAGCAATGCGAATTTAATGATCGTGTACGGCTGACAGGTAATGATCGGCAATGTCATTATTAGTGGGAGAACACTTAATAGCTAAGGGAGTTATGCACCCTTATGGCTACGATTCATGGTTTGGGTTTGACTATGCAAAAGCAATAAACTTCAGCATCACGAAAGGGTTGGAATTCAGCCTTTCTCAGGACACCTGGAGTTGGTCGTTACGGGAGTTCCAATGAAAATGAATGAAAATGAATTACGAATTGTAATGTCAATAGTAAAGAACATGCACAGCCAGCTTTTGAACGTATTTTTAGCAGACGTAACGACTATCACTACAAGACATTACCAACCATCATTACTCCGTCGTCGTACTCGATCATGTTACATTCACATCATTACAGGCAAACATTCTATTTCAACCTGACACGATCATCTGTAACCGTCATTAGCGCAAGGTAATGTCATGACTAATGAGCGCGTAGGGTACACCATTCTCGGAACGTGATGGCATTAGCAAGGACCGCTTAACTTGGCATTCGTAGGAAAGTACAGTAAGTTGTCCACAACCGAGCAACAACCTGTTCAATGCAACTGGCGACAGAAATCCATCAGAGGATCAGGGCAGTTTTCTGCATTTCTCAAGTGCAACATTTGTTTTGGTTTTCGCAGGGGTCGGTGTCTGCTCCGCCGCAAGGTCAAAACCCAAGCGGCCGTTCAGGCGGAGCCCGGATCAGAGGCCAAGGGTCTGTTTTCTCCCGCATCGCGATTCCACAGCGCCGTGTCATCATCAATCATCGCGGCACCGTCTGATATTGAAAAAGGCCATTTTTTCGGGTGGGAGGCACCGATGTTTTTTTATCGCGGAAGAGGCCGCGGCGGCAGGGAGCGATTGCAAATATTGAAAAACGGCGAGAGCACATGGCCAGGCGCGCTGGCGCCTCTTAGAAGCCTGTCAAAGGAGAGCGACCTAGCTTTTTGGCAAAACGGTATTTCGGGACGGGCTCGGCGATGATTAGGCCTAGCGTTTTTCGAACGCGAATAAAAGAAGAAGAAAAACGGAACGGAAAATTCGGCACTCACCACCTTGGCTGGATTTCCCTCGGTGGTCAGCTTGACCCCGGCCAAGGAGAACTGGCCGAACAATTCGTGCCTGCTCTTCACTTGGCCATTTTTCTCCACTTGCACTTCCAGCTTGGCCTTCTCCTTGGTGGCCTCGGCCAGCGGAAAAAGCACCAACGACAGCAGCAGCAGCAGCCAGGCGAAGACGACGCTAATCCAGGCGCTCATTCTGATCGCGGCCGCATATTTTTCACGACCGGGGGCGCGGGCACGAAGGCGACGAGGATGACGGAGAAACGGCGCCCGGTCGCCCCATTTTTTCTTCGCTCAAGCCTCGGCCGCTGCCGTCGGCGGTCCGGGCCTCGCAGGCGACGCTTTCATGGCCGAGTCCGAGCAGCGATTGAAAAAATTCGCCCAAAACATATCGAACGCCAGCACCAACCGGAAGGAACGCGGTCACGTGAGCGCGGGGGCGGGGCGAGCGGGCGCTCCCGTGATGCTGCGCGCGACCGCCAAATTCGAAACGGAGGGGGCGAGGCCATGGGCGATCAATAGTAATGCCATGACTGCACCATATAGGTGGAATGGCCATATATGCAAAATGCAACGTCTGTCAGTGCGGCTGGCAAGTAATGGAGAGGTAATTATTGTTGGCGATGTCATTAGTAATGACCGTGTAAGGTCCGCTTATGATTGACGGTATTTGCTACTGCCATTATCCCAGTTGTCATTACCTGGTGATCGGACGAGGTCAACTGAAATTGAATGATTGCCAGTCACAAGGGGAATTTAAGGCATGGTCGTGAACGGCTAACAAGTAATGAAGGTTGGTAATGTCGTTATTAATGTTGCGACTAGGTAAAGTGAAATGGAATGCTTGCCAGTAATGATGGCAATTTGACATGATCGTGGACGGTTGACAAGTAACGAAGGAGTAATTACTTTTTGGAATGTTATTAGATGTAGTCATTGGTAATGTCATTTAGTAATGATCGTGTAAGATCTGCTATAGAAAGTTCAAAACTAGAGGACGTTGCACGATCATTATTAATGACATCAGTAGTCATAACATTACCAACCAATACTACTTATCAACCGTGCACGATCATGTTGAATTCTCATTAATCATTCTATTTAGAGCCCCTTTCACGATCATTACTAATAATATCATTGGTCATAACATTATCAACATTCTCAAGAGCCGAAATTGGCACGGGTTTATAAATATTATCAAAAAGAGTTAAATTATTCAATTATTGCTTCATTTTTCTGTTTTTAAATGCTGTTTAGGCAACGTCCTCCAAAGACGTCATAACTATTGATCGCTTTCACTGTTCTCTGGAACCGCTCAACTCGTGCACAAAAACTGGACGTCCGAATTTGCTGACCAGCCTGACCACTAACTACCACTCCAGCCTTGGACGTCTTTTCATGGACGTCCCTGGTAATAAATCTACCACCATAAAATATCTATACATCTATGGCAAAAATTACTGAAAATTCGGAGAATGCTTGTGGGGATGGTAGATATATGTATATCACAGGCATGTATATTCCTCCATATATTATTCATACCTTTAATAACAGTTTATATATAATGTACGCTCAAAATCAATTTGGGGCCATCCATAAAGTACGCTCTGCAATTTTCATTATTTCAATATTATATGTCATTATTTCGATACATTATATTTTCAATATTTCAATAATGATTCACCATTTGTAGGCTAGCTTCGGTGAGAACTCTGTAATAAAACAATAATTATGAATTTACCAAGTAATGCGAATTTTCTGCGAAAACCAAACTTTGTCAAATACATGTATTATAATAATGGATTCACCAATTAATGGGATTTTCTCTAAAATTTTGTATAAAAATCGGGACGTCCTTTACGGATAAGCCTTTATTTTAATTAACAGTTTATTTTTAGAAATCTCTAACAAACAAAATTCACCATTTGTAAGCAAGCTTCGCTACGATTTCTGTAAAAAAAAATATGGATTCACCAACAAACGGGTTTTCTCTACACATTTCTGTGAAATTACTGTAGAAAATGCTGTAAACAACCGAACGTTTTAACGGATTTCCGGTCAACATTTGATTGAAACATTTTTTTAAAAAAAAATTCCCAGCCTCCCCCCCCAACTTCACCTTTTCGTAGGAGTCAGCAACAACAATTCTGTAAAAAAAAACATGATTACGGATTCACCACCAACCGGTGGGTTTTTTCTGTAAATTTACCGTAAAAACTAAAAATTTCGGTAAAAACTCCACAAAGCAAATTCCGTCACAATCCGGATGTCCTTTGTGGACACCCCCTCATTTTCAGAAACCTCCAAAATCCACCCTTAGCACGCAATAAAACACCAACCGCGGATTCACCGATGGGAATTTTCAAAATTTCCCCCTTTTCAAAATTCGCCATTCGCGCGAAATCCCGCTGAAAAAAAAAAGAAGCAATCATCGTGGCTTCACCAACTAATGGCACTTAGACTGGCGTTTGTCCGCATCATTTCCGCAAAACACAAAAAACAAAAAAACAAAAAACAAAAAAAACCAAGTAAAAGGCCATTCCGCGCATCACTCTGTCGCCAGCTCCAGTCCATAAAGCTGAATAATTGATCGGTGGGGGCGGCCGGGGTTCGAGCCCGGCCTCCTCTGCGCCACGGCTCTTTTGGCACACGCCACTGCGCAAAATTCACAAACCCCACAAAAAAAGCCACTGATTTCACATCTGAAATCGCGCGCTGGTCAAACGGCGCTCCCGAAATCGGAGTGAAAACCTGTAGCATTAACTTCAAATCGGAAAATCCTTTTTTCCATCTTCGTGGAGTGTTGCGTAGCAAACCCATGCCCATAACCGACCATGATCCGCTACAGGGTCACGATGACCTCTGTCCGCAGGTCCCCAGTTTCGCCCTTCCTGCTCAAGGCCATGTGCTGCTCGGTCATCATGATCGCGTTCATCTTGGCCGTCTACTACGGCGTCCAGTCAGCCCTCTGGCCGGAGGAGCCTTGGAGTTCCCTCAACCACTCCTCCGGGGACCGGAACTCCTCCGAGGGCTGGAACCCACTCGTCTACCATTTCCTGCCCCACATGAGTCTACCCGCGGAGTTATCGAGCCTGGCGAAGGACGTCGCGGTCCTGAAAAACAGCGTCTTCCTAGCGGTAAGTTCGATTTTGAGAAATCATCATCGATCCGATGGCATCAACAGGTCGAATCTCTGGTCTCGAAATGTGCGTCGCGGATCCGGGATTGGGGCGCTCGAAAATGGAGGGATTGAGGAATGTGAAATTCCTGGAAGGGTGGTGGATTGAAATCTGGACATGGGGAAGATCCGGACGACCCCCGTTTCAATCGACAGTTTATGTTTTGAAATTCCAGCCGAAATTCACCATTTGTGAGCCAGTTTCGCTGAAAATTCTGTACAAAAAAATTATTATGGATTCACTAATCCAGAAACACTCAGTAGGTATGGAGGTTCAGATTCACCCATTTATTTTAATCCAGAATCCCAGAAATCAAAGTGTTAAAATGTACCGTTTTGAAACCCGCAATGCACAGTTGGATTGCAGAGAAGCCCCTCTTTAGGTGGTCCAGATGACGTCATGTTAATAGGGGCAAACATGACGTCACACAAATTAGATAAAAATGACCGAGAAATGGCATGCCTTCCACCTCGTTAAGGTGGACCCGAATAAGGGTTATTGAACGTTGGGCCCATGGAACCACGTCAGTGTTCGGGGGGGAAAAAACGCGTTCCAGAAGCTGGCGTTTGAAAACCAGGACGTCAAAATGAAGTAATGAATGACACATCAATGCGCTACTGCTCCACTTGCCGCCAGAGAGAGTGCAAAACGCGTTGGCACATACGACGTCACGAAATCAATTTAACAAAATATTGCCTACGTCGTTCCTTTGATAATATAGGCCTACACAGAAACACTTACTTGCAAGGAAATTCGCAAGAAATACTTAAGAAAAATGTAATCCTTATATTTCTTTCATTCATTTGTCATCGAAATTCTAGTTCATCAAATTACGATGAAAAAGAAAAAATCGAACTGATGTTTTACTTTTCTCGATTTACCTTTAATCGAAATTCAATTTCGAAACGAAGTTGTATTCATTTGCAAAAAAAAAAAAAAAATTCATTTATGCAGATTTCTCTATACTATTACGTAACATTTCTCTCCCTCGCATTAGGCGTTTTTTGAATTAAACTAATTTGAAATTAGGCGTTAATCATTCGTCTTATTTGCAATTCGGCATTTTAAACCATTCGGTCTTTTCCACCAAAGAAACGTTCGGATTATCTCCGCGTTTACCAGCCGTCGTTAATGGACGACCCCTCGGGGGCCCCAGGGAGTTGAGGCCGAGGGCGTCGGCCGTGACGTCAGCGCCAACCGGAAGGGCGGAGCCTCTTTCGTGCGCCAGCGCCGAAGCTAGAAGAGAGCGGCGGAAGGGATCGTCCAAGATGCACGTCTTGCGCTACCGCTCCGGCGCCCAGGGCATCGTCAGAGAATCGAACAGCGCCGCGAACACGCGTTTCGTGACACTGCTGGTGGCCACTGTCATCGTCACCCTGGTCATCGTGGGCAGCGTGCTGGTCTCCGTCGCCCTGCCCTGGGCGGAGGGCGACGCGGGGCTGCCGTTCAAGGCGCTGGGCGCCCACCCACTTCCTACCGGTCTGGATGCGACGGCCAAGAGAGCGCTGGTCCGCATCGGAAACGCGCCCGTTCTGGTGGGTATGTCTTGCCCCATTTCCGGTTGGCGCATGGCGTGCATAGCTGCCATTTTTTTTCTTGCTGGCTTTGGCAAGGGCGTGGCGATTTGGAGCGCCATCTATGTCGCGTTCCGGTCGATCTCGGCCATTGAATGGCGAACGAGGCCCTACTGTCTCCTAAATGACCCTACACGGCATTCGCGCTGTCTTCTACATGATCATCCTCTTCACTTAGTCTGTACTGTCTTCCAATGCCCTCGTCTGTTATCCACTTTCTTCTCACTATTACCTGCACGGTTCTTCTCTTCGCCACTTTTTTCTTACTGTCTTCTAAGCTGCCCTCATCTCCTTTCTTACTGTCTCCTGCATGGCCTTGTTCTCCACTTCTTCCTTACAGTCTTCTACATGGTCATCCTCTTCACTTCATCGTACTGTCTCCCAACGTCCTTGTCTCTTCCCTTTTTAGTTACTGCCTTCCACGCCGCCCTCTTTCAGCTTCCTTCATCTCCCTATTCCGATTCCCTCTCACTTCATTTGTACTCTTGCAAGCCTCTCATACTCTACATCACATCCATGGTTCTCTCCTCCCTTCGTACATGTCCATCCTCCCTTTCAAGGTCACCGCAGGCTACTCTCCACAGTCACATTTCCCTCAGCTCCGAATTTCTTCAGTCTCCTCTCCCCATCGTTTTCCTCGTTTCCGGCGCTAACGTCACGTGACCCCCGTCCTTGACGGACGACCCTCGCCATATATGTTTACCCCTGGAAACCGGAATCCATCGACCCGCACATCGCAGCGTCATCGATCACTCGGATCGCCTCCAGAAATCAATCCGGCGAAGGTGCGTTTCTCCCTCCTCCAGCGCCCAACTGACCAGCGTCCATCGGGTCGACGTCGACTTCCGGAAAAATGCTCGCCGTGAGATACCGCCCCACGAATTTGCGGGGCCTCAACGACCCCTCGAAAAGCCGCGTCATATGGGTCCTCCTCTCCATCATTATTATCATGGGCATCATCGCCATGGCCAGCGTGTGGGGGTCGGGGGTGGTGCCCCTCCCCTGGGCCGCTTCGGACATCGCGGATACGGGAGGATCGGTCATTCCGCTCAGGGCAATCGTCTCGCACGCCGATCTCATGGCCCACGAACTGCCGACCGATCTGCGGGCGATCGCCGGGAGGGCCGTCGCGGCGTCCAAGACAGTCGGACTCTGGGTTTGTGCCTGATTTTGTTCTTTTCATCCCCCCATCCCCCTTGAAATCCACATTTTCTCCCAGTTTTATTTCACCGAAAATCGCCATGCGTGACAGTCGGGAAACGCGGTTTAGCCCTCTTGACACGCCCACTTGTATCGATCTTTTTCCACGGGCCAATCCCGAGCGAGTATCACGAAACATCAATACACGTGGATGTGTATCTCCACATCAATTATCTCCACTCAAATTAGAATGACTTAGATTAAAAGGTCATTCGAAATATGTACATTGCACACTGCCCTCCTCTCCATTCTTACCGTCTTCGACATTGGCATGCATGGTTCTCCACACGGGCCTCCGCTTCTTACCTTCTACTGTCTCTCTAAGAATGGCTCTCCTGCCCTACACTGTCTTACTCTGGTCTACTGCCCTGCTCCTCTTTGTCGCTGTCTCGTTTCTTATTGCTTTCCGCTCCTTCCGCCTCACAATTCCATGTCCATCTTCGTTTCCACTGTCTTCCGCGTGGCCACATTCCCTCAACAGCCACTGTCTCCGAATTTCGTCGTTATCTTCCGCCCATCGCTTTTCTCGTTTCCGGCGCTAGCGTCACCCGACTCACGTCCTTCGTGGACCTCCCTCGAGAGACCTGCTCACCCCTGGTAATTGGAAATTGATCCATCGACCGCGATCCCTTGGATTACCTCCAGAAATCAGTCCATCGAAGGCGCTAGTGACCAGCGTCCATCTGGTCAGTGTCGAATTTCGGAGGATGTTTGAAAATGCTCGTCCTGAGACCCACGGGTTGGCGCAGCCTCAACGACCTCTTGAAAAGCCGCATGGTTCCTCCTCTCCACGGGTGCCTGGCTTTGCTCTTTTTGCCCCCCTAAAGACCACATTTTCCCCAATTCTGAATCACCGAAATTCACCATCGGCAAGGCTTCCCCACAACCAGGAAATCCAGCTTAGTCCTCGGTGGATAACTACATGCAGTCTAACGATCTGATCCACTGGCCAATCCCAAGCGAGAATCCGTGGAACGCGTCACGCGTTGACATTATCGATATACTGTTCAACGTATTTTTTTTTACCATTGTAGAATTGGTCGTCCTCTGTTGTCTTCCACATTTCTTTTCCAACTTTAACTAACTTGTAAACATGTCAAACGGATCCTCCAAAAACCGGCCGAGGCCATGAATGGAACCTCCGAAATCCGGAACCTCAGGGTATTTGGGTGATAATTTTTTTATTTCTAAAGTAATGGGGCATTTTAAAATTATTCGAAATGTGGAAGACAAGAAAGGACGCTCAATTCCGCAAGGTGGAAACTAAATTTAACAGTAATGATAGTAAATAATTCGTGGAAAACCGGTCATGGTATCCGCGTGGAAAACCTTCCAGGACTCATCACCAACAGGTGGTCAAATGCGTGATATTTCAACCAACGTCATACATAATTGGATTGATCGATTACCCCCTGCTGCCACACGGCATCTCCTTGCTGACACCGCACACCGAATTTGGTCAAAGAAACATGCCACGGTATGCCGAAAAGGTGGTTGTTCAATTCCGACTCTCAGTGGACTAGGGGCAATCCAAGCAGGAAAGGGGTGCAATTAAGCAGTCGACGTTTTGATGGACGTCTTTTGCGGAGAGTCCCTTCACGAGGTGTTGTTTTATTTTTTCTGGCTGAAAATGACGTCATCTGGCCCAGTTGCGCTACCTGGGCTACCACGCTCCCATTGATTCCATTTCGCAATAATACAGCGGCGAGTGGAGCAGTCGGCACATCCGATGAAGTAGCAACGATGGGCACAATCGTGGCGATTGCAACGGTCAGACATGAGTCCGCGGTGCTCAACGAGTGAGTGCGGCGGTTCTTGAGCGGTCAACATGCTGGTCTTGAGGTACAGAGCGGGCAACTTCAGCGGCTTGAGGCAATTCGGCGAGCAGTCCAACGAGAGCCTCGTCAAAACGCTCGTCCTGGGAATGTTCGTCACGTTGATCGTCCTGGGCGGAGTTTTGTACCTGGGCCGAAGTGGGAGCGAGGCCGAGCTGGGCTCTGGTCGAGTCGTGGCGCAGCCGCTAAGAAGGACCATCGCGCACCTGGACTTCCTCGCCCCCAACCAGCTCCCAGCTCTCAGCACCGCCCAGATAGTGGCCCGGAGAGTTCGAGTGCGGGTGGGTCTAGAACGTCCAAATTACACCGTCGAACACATTTGAGGCCCCTTTCACACGTCATTTCCGGCTCCGTTTCAGCTGATCGGACGGGATGAAATGAAGCCCAACACATCGCATCTATCACGATGTTAAAAATAAATTACGTTTCGTCATCAAATTGGCACGTGATTGTGCATATTTTTTGAACAACCCATTTGGTCTTTGTTTTTTTAAGTATTATGGCTAAAGAGAATGCAACAAGGCAATTGGCATCCACAAAACTGACTACGAAACGACAGCCAAACGGACTTCATCTTTTTCACCTGATATAACGGTTCCACTGAAACGGAGACTGAAATGACGAAAACAAATGATGCGTAAAAGGGGCTTATGGCTCCCAGAAAGCACCCAAGATGCGTGTCCAACGTGCAACAATTTGTTCTAAGCAGTTTTGTACGAATTATTTATTATTACTATTAAATTTAGTTTCCACCAATTAGAATTGGACGTCCTTTGTTGCATGTTGACATATTTTTAAGGTCATTGGGTGTGTTCTGGAAGCCTTAAAAATGGAGTTGAGGAATTGCTGATAGTGAAAATGTGGATTGAGCGATTAGCAGACCTTACATAGTCATTACTGAAGACATTCTCCAATAATCATTCCTCTTTCATCACTTGCCAACCGTATATAATCGTGTTAAATGCACACCATTACTGGCAAACAATCCATTTCAGTTGACATTACACGATCATTACTGCATTACATTACCGACATTCACTTCTCCGTCACTTGTCAGCGGCACATGATCACGTTAATTCCCCATCATTACTGGCAGACATTCCATTTCAGTTGACATTACACGATCATGCTGAAAGGTAATGACATTAGCAATGATCGGTTAAGGCCTGTTTTTCAGTTCACCTTAAACTATCAGAAGGTGATGACACTTTCGCATTTGTAATGATCGTGTAAGGCCTACTATTCTGAAAAGCGGGCCTTACTGTCACGATCATCGTTAATGACAACATTAATAATAACATTACCTACAATCATTACTCCATAATTAGTTGCCATCCGTGCACGATCAATACTGGCAATCATTCCATTTCAGCTGACCTTACACGATCATTAGTAATGTCATTCTCCGAAGGCAATGGCATTACCAACAATCGTTACTCCATCATTACATCATACATCATTTATTAAAAATTAGATAAACGTGAGAGAATAAAAGCAGCAATTTAGCCAGTGATAAGCGAATGGCGCAACTGCTGGCGCTCGCACTATTGATTTCAGTTCGCGTTTAGTCGGCACCCACTCAGTTTACAGTGGGCGCAGCGCAGCCCGAATTAAGCCACCATTACTAACAGTAATTTGCATCAGGTAGCACGCAGTATAGGTGCGAAGAAACGCAATGGAATGCACCAAAATGACGGAGAAGGGGTCGGGCCTAAGAAACCTCACTAAATAGAACTTGAGGAAATAACGTCAACTTACGGCATACGGATGCTTTCACGCAATTCACGACGTTGGAATTCCGAGCGGCGTTCCACGGCTTCGTTAAACTAATTAATCAAAACAACTGCGAAACCACTGCCTCGAAGACGCCAGCTGATCCAGCTGGGCATTCGAAATTCCGAGCCGGAAGTTACGTCACGCGCAGCGGAAAAAATGTCGCTGACGTTCGAAAGAATGCAAAAAATGTAATACAGATGTTTGCACTCGTTTCTCGACCTTGGACTACCTAACGGCGTTTCGCGGCTACATAAAGCTAATTACTCAGAAAAACTGTAGTCATTTCCTCAACTTTGGGGCAGGCGTATTTCCTGACGAACTACAGATGGAGCAGTTTTTTTGCTTTTTCATTTCCATTTCCATGTAACTTCTCTTCATTACCAGTGCTTCCCAAAGCTTGGCGCCTTGCCATTTTGCCACCATAGGTTTCTCAACGACTCGTACTTTCGGAACTCCTGCAATTACGGGTTGTCGTGGAAGTACCTCGTGAAAGCATTTGTATAAATTTAAAAACAACGTCCGTTCCACTACTTCCGAATTTGAAGAAACGACGGGCAACAACTGGACAAACCACGAACTAGAGGAAGCCAGCTGAGCTGCCGAGCATTCGAAATTCCGAACCGGAAGTGACGTCACGCTCAGCGGAAGGAACGTCGCCGACGTTCGAAAGAACGAAAAAAAAGCCAAACATTGAATTCGGTCAAATGTTTTCGTTTTTCTCGGTGAAAGCCGCACTTTTGTTCCTGTTATTGTTGCTGGTGGTGGGATGCACCATATTTACGATGCAGGGCATGCTGCCCTTGAACGACAGCGACGACCTTGCCAAGATCGATAGCGATCAGCCTCACGGAGTAGCCAAAGTTCACACGCACTCGAAAATGGCTGCAGCTGCGTCGCTAGCCGGGGCCGATCTCTTCGCCGAAAAACTCGAAACGAAGTTCACGGTGCGCATTAAAGATGTGAAGCTGGCGAAAAAAAGGGTTGAAGTGATGGTAGGTAATCGGCGGATCGCGTCCGTCTTCCGGAACGGACTATATTTCGCGCGATTGCAGCAGTGTGCGCAGCCTTGAGAACACTAATCTGTGATTTCATGTGCATCCAGATATCATAATCATCGTAGAAATTGCGTTATCGTACACACATAATAGGCGCATGTACGTTCAGCGATTGAGATAAAGTTGTGGTGGGGAACAGCACACAAAATGTGAACTGTTTTTCTAGGGTTCATGGGAGGCTTTGAGACCCCCTGATCCTGAGCTACATTCCACCCGAAAGTCTGTGGAAACTGGGAGTTAATTCCATTTCATCTACGTTTAATCCAAAAACCACAATTTTATGAAGAAAGTTCATGTTATCCTTTGATGTAATAATTACGATCGTTCCCATTTCACGCAATCTTATATTTTTTGAAGGGCTAACAGCTTTCGCGACATTTTACCTAAAATCTAGAATTTGGCCTAAATGCCAGTTTCGAATCCAAATATTGCGGCTTGACAATTTCCAGATAAAAAATATTGGCAGATTTAGTCTTATCCGAGACTTTCACGGTAAATATTCCCAGTGGAATTGAATGTGAAGGTTTCTCAGAAAATACTTGTGCACTGTTGAGAATGGGCTCTCAAATCTCATTGACAAGTGAAACTATTGGTGGTAATAACGCTGACGACAATTCCGCTTTCTGATTTTTAGGGCCGTAATGTGTCCTACCTGGAGGCCCTGCCCCCTGACGGCGTAATCCCGTCGAATCAAAATGCCGTTCTCCTGCACGGGATGAACTTCAAGGCCCAAACCTGGGAGAACCTGACCACAATTGGCCTCCTGGCCGCCATGGGCCACCGCGTTGTCGCCTTCGATCTGCCAGGTGAGACATTCTGTCCCATGCGTAAAGTGTCCCCGGGTGCGGTACTTTACTCTCGTTTCCCACCTTTCCAGGCTACGGCGAAACGGGAGGCAGCGAACTCGAGATGGGACAGCGAGGGAAATTCCTCGACGAGGCCTTAACGTCGCTGCACTTGACCGACCCCGTGGTGGTCAGCCCGTCCATGAGCGGCACCTATTCTCTGCCTTATCTGTTTAATTACCCTGGGAAGATGAGCGGATTTGTTCCGGTGGCACCGATCACCACGGAAAACTACAGCAAAGAGCAGTACGAAGCAGTCAAGGTAGGGTACCAGCGCTGCTAATGAGCTGAGCGGGTTTTTCTTACCTTTCGATCAAACTGTTGCAAAAATTGATCTTCTTTCTCCTCAATGCAGACGCCCACGTTGATCATCTACGGCGAGCTAGACAACATTCAAGGCAAGCTTTCGAATAGCAACTTGAGAAACATTCCCAACAGCCAAGTGCAAATGCTGGAGAAAGCCAGGCATCCGGCCTACCTCGATCAGCCGATGGCGTTCCACACGCTCCTGTACAACTTCTTCCTGCATCTCCGAAAGAACTAGGCCGCGCTTCTAGCTTCTCCAATACCAAGCTGGTCTCGTTGCAGCTGCGGCGACGGAATCACACTGCGCAAAATCTATGTGTACGTGAAACAATTCCTCGTCGAACGTGCAACCAGGTGGTGAACCTGCGCAGCTCAACTTCTCAAGCGTCCTGACCGCTCGTGAGAAGCCACATTTTCGGTCTGTGTTCCGCCGCTAACGAGACCAACTTGGCATTGCCGCAGTTAGGGCGACCGGTCCGTTGTCCCGCTAAGCCCAGGTATAACATGCGTCCTTTTTTCCTAACCATTTTCCAGATTACAAATAAATACATTTTCCAGTTTATATAACGTACATTTTACTACTCTCACGTTCATTATTGCTACGTTCATATTGGTGGGAGCTAGGCGTAGGAGGATCCGTAGGTTGCGTCCACCCGCGTTGGAGTGCTCCGCTCCTGCCACTCGTGGATGCGCTGGCGGCTGAAAGCAAAATCGAGAAAAGAGTTAAGCACTCGCAGAAAGAGTCCTCTGCACGATGCCATCTTATTCTCTTACCTAACCGCTTAAATTGGGGGCGTTATTTTTCTAAGATTCTTAACAGATTGCACGGATATCCAGGCTGTCGCTCGTTGGAAATTTAACCTTCTATGCAAGCTATGTGGCGGGATTGTGGGTGTGCCCAGTGCAGCATCGAAACGGCAACACTTAGTTTTTGCTTATCAGATGTCTGATCACCATATTTGCTCGCGTGTACACCACATTTACCCCAAAATATTTGGGTCTGAAGAACGAGTGCGGAAAAGGACTTCACCATGGCAGATATTGAAGGCTTTACAGAGACTTTAAATAATAAACCAAGTAAAACGTTAACTTGACGAATAATTCAATGTTTCTTGAAACGAGGGATTATACGCGAGCAAATATGGAACCTGTGACCACAGGCAATTTGTGGCTTTAGGAAAACAGGAGACGACAAGACTAGAGGGTCCGCGTCTCTCCTTACGCCGAACTATTAAATAACTTAACTATAAGTACGTAATGATCACAGTCTATCCGTTGTTCCAAAAATTAAGAAAAACATACGAAGACTTCTGTGGTCAAACTGGGAAGTTTGCAAAATCGTGTCGTAAAACTTCACTTGTCCAGCCAACATTCCAGAAGATCTGTTCATTGTAATTAACCCTTTGTTTTTGATTTCTTTCTAATGAGGGGAAAGACTATGATACTAGTTTCAATATGCATTTGCATTTGGGGCTTCGATGCAGCATGGGCATGATCGCAACGAACATACATATGTAGAGCGCTTCATTTGTTTAAACCATTTCCGTTAACAACACTTCCTGGCACCGTTTTAGTAACTCTAGTTTCTTTCATAAACTATCAAAATATGCGAATGCGGAAAACAATCCCTCACTTTTAAAACCCATGATTTGTGACATAGATTTTTGAGAATTTTCGCCCGCAGCGAGTAATTTATCTATACAAATGTCCTTCAATAATTAATTGCCAAGTAAGCAAAATTCCGTAGGCTAAAATCCATAAGTTGTAATTTTGGTTTTAGAAAACCCCTTCAAGGTTCCCATTAAAAGTTGCGTTGCCTGCCCCTGACCTGGTCTATATGTTGCGATTGTAAACTTCGTACGTGTCCTCGTGCCGAAAGG
Source organism: Rossiulus vilnensis (assembly GCA_034700785.1). Classification (NCBI taxonomy): domain Eukaryota; kingdom Metazoa; phylum Arthropoda; class Diplopoda; order Julida; family Julidae; genus Rossiulus; species Rossiulus vilnensis. The sequence continues at coordinate 23,172 of JAQIXS010002333.1, forward strand.
CGTCATTGCTTGTTTGTTCCTGAAATTGTTTTGAGATTTGTCGACTTTATAACGAGCGTTTTTGTGCCAACTCCCGCTTCTCAACGGCGGGCGATGTGTCGCGCTGGATATTTTACCGTTCACGTTCTTACCGATTCGCGCATTAAAACTTGCCTTTTTTCGGGTGCGTTTACGCGACCGACCCTGCGTGCATTTTTGCCAGCAATTTTTCATTGCGAGCCGGTTTACCATTATTGTGTACAAATTTCGATATGATCTATTAAATAAATCCAGTTTACAC
>JAQIXS010002334.1:0-23444 GCA_034700785.1 Rossiulus vilnensis
CTTTAAAAATAATTTGTTAATCCGAACGGTCGCAGGTAATGTGGGTGTTCAAATTCATCATTTTAAACGTTCTTGCAATGATATAATGTAAGTTTCACCGAAATCGGCGTGTGATCTATGGGTTGTGTTCCTTGTTAGTCCATGTAAGAAACTATTTGCCTTCAAATACTTATTATAATTGCTAAATTTATTTTCCCTAAAGTAGAATTGGTCGTTAATTTATTGTATGCAATAATGTTATCGAAATATGGTAATTTGTTAATAAAATCCAATTAACTCCTGTATCAGCGGAACCTGCATTTCAACTGTATCACGTCTGTCTTCCACTAGGATTTCAGCTTTGGTTTACAGTTTTGGTAAAAATTTAGAAATTTCAAAAAAAAAATCATTGTGTAACCCGCAATGCAAAGTTGTCATGCGGGGAAGCCCGCGTGACAAGTAATGGGACATTTTTAAATTTTGAATCAAAGCTGAAATTCTGGAAAACGAATTCAGCAATTATAATAAGTATTTCGAGCAAAAATGTTGCATGTTGGGCATACTTTTGGCTCAGCCACAATTCATTCTTGCACGCCAAACCACGGTTCAATTTTTTCGAAATTGTCCACCTCATTTGCATTTTTAGCAATCCATGCATTGGAAAAACAAACAGAATAAAAACGAATTTGCGCGCGGTTTCACGTGCGCATGGTAAGGAGGGGCTACGGAAGTTGAAGCAATGAAGGCTTGCACCATTGCGCGTATATTTGCGTTGGCAAAGTGCCAGAAAGAAACGCACGAATACTGAGCCAGCAATGGCAATACAAAACTGTTTACGGAAGGTCGCATACAAAGCGTAGCCTTGCCAGCTATAAAGGAAGTGGGGCTTCATCGCACGACAAAGCATTTGACGGATAATTTGAGGTCTGCGTGCGTGCTTTCCTATTCCCCTGTTCAAGTACCTCAAAGTGGTTTCCACATGCTGACTTTACTCACCATCGTACTCCGCAACGCGGCCTTGAAGAAGGAAAAACTGCCGAAGCAGTTCTATCGCGTCCTATCTCTGTCCAATGCGAAGCAGCAGAAGGTTCGGGTAAAAGGCGGTGGTCATCAGCCCACGAGGAGCCTCATCCGAACCTTGACCAGTAAAACCATGCCGAGCAACGCAGCGGTCATCTTTAGACAGGTAAGTGCTAGAGCAGGTGCAAAAACACGAATAAATACAGTCGGATGGGGCGATGACGGATTGAGGAATTTGCGTAACGTTCGCGCGCAGTTCAAGGAGAACAAGTTAACAACATTAGCATAGCAATCTACAAATCGCAACTTCCGGTTGATGTTACAAATTAAAACCAATGGGTTAGGTTAATTTGCATCAATGCCACCGATCGCTGAGATTTAGCAACGCGTAGCTGTCAATAGCTTATGGTACATTCGCTTGATATATCATTTAAATAAAATTAAATAAATATTTGAGAGTAGTGTTGGAAAAATAATATTTTTGGAGGGTGGGGGAGGAGGACAAATTGTTTTTCCTCCTTCTATAAATTGTAATTTAACTATTTGTTTGCGGGAGGAGAAACTGAAAGGATAGATTAATTAGCCCTTGGGCATCTTACTAGATCCGCCACTATATTTGAGAGAGGTCTAATTGAGCCTATTATATTGAAAATTATGACAATGTCATACACTGTATGCAAATGAAAAGAAAAGTTAAATGACCTATTCACTAACATTTTAATTAAAGCACAGTATTGTTTAAAAATTGGCCACCACCCTCACTTTGTGGGTACCGAAAATCGTACAAATTGGCATTATTGGTGGTTTTTTAGTGGTTGTTAAATAAAAAATATTGCGAAAAAACTTGATAAAATCCGGAATGTTTTGGCGAAGTTGTCATGACAATGACTTACTCAGCTTAAGATGAGCACAAATAATATAGAAATGTATATGCATGATCAAAATTTAAAATGTTCACCAAAAAGCAAGCCAATATCATAAAAAAGTGAACAGTTGAAGTGTCTTCCTACGGCACCTCGACAAAAGCCTTTTATTCGCGTTACTTTTTTTTGGCCTGATAACCATGTAAGTTTGTTAACACGTTCAGTTGGTCACGTAGAGCATATCCTTTTAGAGGAAATGACATTTGAAATTGCAAAAAAAATGACATGGTGATGAGAATTAACTGAGACTACATCCCGGAATAGTTTTGGCCATGTGCACATTATTTAGATTGATATAAGTTCACAAGTGCTGCTATTCAAATGCATATTAACTTAAGTCTAAGCTGCAAATTACGTTTCAAAGACTACTGGACTGCATAATGGGAACGTCTAATTGAGATGATTCAGGGTTTTTATTTTATTTTGTGCAATAAAGTTGTTGACAACTGTAAAAAGTTCACGCACTCGTGGTCTTCCGATTGGTTAATATAAACGAATTATCCGCCCACGCCTCGACACTTATGTAATAGGCCACTCTAATTTGTATCGAATTTTTTTATATTTTGTTGTGGTTGAAATTTTTAGACCGAGGCTTCACATTTAAAAAAGTTACAATTCTCAAAGGAAATTTCTCCATCAGTTTTAACTTCCAACTTCAACATTTTTGTCTGAATTTATTCATATGAGGCAGCTCACATCTCTGTTCTTATTGGACATAGATCATCTTGAAACGTGGGAAAAAATTAATTTTTTACTACATTTTGTGCAGATGCAAGCACTTGCTTTATTATTGTGAGAATTATTTAGTTTGAAACATTTGTTACATTCATTTTAATTTGCTACTACGGTATATATTTATTTTCCTTTGATCATTCGCGTTTCAGGAAGTCAGGGAAGATGAAAAACAATAATTCCTGGGGGAACCCTGATCTACGTTTTTTTTAACTTGTTTTTAGATCGATACTGAAAAAAATTTCCAATAGAGCTAAGAAGTAAGAAAAACAACTTATGACCTGAATCTGTTTTATGGGCAAGGATAGTGTCATCAATATGGACATATTCAGATTCATTTCTCAATCATACGCGGAAATCTTTACGATTATTTCCATAGTGACATTATTCCAAACTAATCTATATAGTTTCTGCAAAACCTTGTTTGAGCTTTACGTCACAACGAGCATACTTGGTAAAATGAGGGCAGTTTGACTGATGTCCTTTCTTGAAAGCCATTGTTTTCTGGCACCCACCCAACCTGCATAGATCATTTCCAGTGAATTCCATTATATTAATTTCCCACAGGTAGAGTAAACCCTATCTGACATCGTGCTTATAATTGCCTACTATTTTATGCAGATAGTCTTTGCTCGGGGAGGGCCATGACATTTCTAATCAGTCTTCCCAGTACAATTCCTCACTTGCGATTTTTTTTCCAGTTGTTTGATCGAGAAAGTTGCACGTATACCTATCTGCTGGCCGATTCAAACACGAAAGAAGCTATACTCATTGACCCAGTATACGAACTAGCAGAGCGGGACATTCAAGTACTAAAACAGCTTAATCTGAATTTAGTTTATGCTGGTAGGTTAAGGTCTTTTTGAGGTGTACATGACCATCACGGAAATGTGTGACATAAATTTATGGCTTCTCGTTGCAGCTAACACCCACTGCCACGCCGATCACGTGACAGGTACTGGCTTATTGAAAAACCAACTTCCAGAATGCAAAAGCTTAATTTCGAAGCATTCCAAAGCGAAAGCTGACGTTTATGTGGACCATGGGGACAGCATCGAAGTTGGGGGACTTGTGCTGGAAGTGAGAAGTACTCCCGGACACACAGATGGTAATTCGACATTGCAAACTGCTAAGAAACAATTTCGCTTTCAAGTCACACCTCAAACACTTGAAAACCGAAAGATAACCTTATCACTTGATGTCATTGAATCGTGCTAAAAATGCATGTCATGTAGGCAAATTAAGCAAACATGATTTCGAATCAACTTCCAACCTCTTATTGAGGGTCTATTTGGAAAAAAAAAACCTATCGGGCATGTTTAGTTTGATGAAGAGAATCTGTAAATGTAATCGCTAGATAAATTCAGCTTGGTGATTGGGCATATGGACAAAATTAGCCTAATCATTCTTTAAAAAAAGTTCAAATTTGCACATGTTTAACGCTCACATTGTTATGCAATTATATGGAACTTAAAAAAATTAACCTATCGTTTTTCATAGGATGTGTGACATATGTATGCCATAATGAAGGCATGGCGTTTACCGGGGATGCACTTCTTATCAGAGGATGTGGGCGGACAGATTTTCAGCAAGGTGCAAAGCTTTAGTAGTCTGAACAAAATGACTATTAAATGCATTATTAAAACAAGTATTTTTGTTTCCTGCATAGGCGATGCTGGCCTTCTTTACGAATCCGTCCATAACCAAATCTTATCCTTACCAGACTACACAAAATTATACCCCGCACACGATTATAAAGGCAAGCTTTCTAGAATTACAACTCGAGTAAATCAGCAGGCTTTCATTAATCCTACGTTATCTTATTAAAGGCTTTACAGTGACTACTGTTGCCGAAGAAAAGTCTTACAATCCACGCTTGACAAAAAGCAAGGCAGAATTCATCGACATAATGAAAAACTTGAACTTGCCGTATCCAAAGCAGCTTGGTAAGCATGTCGCTGATAACATGATTTAAACTATTTTGTGTTACTGTATAGTTAAACGCACACCCACTTTCTAATTGCAGATGTCGCAGTGCCTAGCAACATGGTTTGCGGCCAACAAGATTTGGTCGAAGAAATCCGTCGGGCAGAAGCAATGAAGAATAAATCGAAATCTGGGAATTAAGTTTACGAGAGCATAATTTTGAATGTTCATTTTAAATAATTCTAATTTGATAACCAGGGAATGGCATTAGATTGTTAATTACAATTCACTAAGTTTCCTAATAAAGAATTTATGTTAAACTTCGTGAGTATATGTGTGAGATTTATCCTCTATAGACCATCTTTTGCTCAAACTAGGGAAATACAGTTGCATAATAGAAAAAAAAATGTATACTGACCTCAGACATGAAGCGGTATGGATGCCCTTAACATTCCACTGACAGTTTAACACTTCCCTTTAGCTTCTAAAGCATGATCAATTTTAAGAGAAAAAAATGAAATTAGATATGAGAAATCAAAAACCATTAGTTTTATAGAACTGAAATTCGACAGAATGTTTGACCTACGTTTATGGAGCAACACCTCCTGCATAGACTAATAACAATATTCCCGCGATGGAATAAAATTTAATACGGTAATTGTTTTAATTCTTTTGATTAAAATTTTATTCTCATTTTAACTGTTGGATATTCCTTGAGTTATTCTGAAAAATGACAGCTGCATGGACAAATTTGGAAGATTGAGTTTGATAAATTACTGACAGTTCAGCATTTGCCATAAACAGAGACCATTACCTCCGAATTAAGTCCACATGTCTCAATATTAAAATACCAAAATGTTTTCCACTTTTAAAGAAATATAGTCAAAGAGACGCAAGGTGCTTACTTTTCTGCATTCTTGGATAAGTTATGAACCCGTAGAACTACTACTTCAGAAGCATCTTTGTGTCCCAGTTGAACAGTTGCATACGGAAATCACGACACAGCTTCGTTTAAAAGAGAAACGAGAAATAACTTTATGATTCGTTTTGAGTCTCGTTTCCATTGTGTACGATTAAACCAAGACTAGTCCAATTACATAACAAAGGCAAATTTTTTCGGGAAAAAAGTGCCTTAATGAAGGAATTGACAGAAATGATCCGTTACAATCCAGGCAAAGAAAAGGACAAAAGATGAAACTTCTAGGCTCTGTTCAGCTGGCATGTGCTATTGCTTAAACCTTTCATCAAAATGATTTCAACATAATAAATTCGTTTTCAGAATATTGTTTTCCGACTTTCATTCAAATATAACTGATGACCAAATGTAACTTTCAGCATTCTTTGTGATAATTTGTTTAAAATTAATCAGGTAAATTAAATTTTTTTTACAATACTCGAGGTTGCTTGGAACATGCCAAGTAAACTGAACCCGAACATGAAAAAAGGAGTGAAGAGCGAAGCGAGGGCGTGATTTGGATGGAAAATTGAGCGAGAAAAATTACAAGACGAGCCAGGAGTCGAAATAAAAGCAAAAACGTCACAAAGGTATTGTTTGCTGTTGGAGGGGATGAAGAGATGTATAGTTAAAATCACAGTTAACTTCATAAGAGATATGAAAAAGATATAAGATAAGATCTCCTGGTTGACTTATCTCCAAACATCCCTTCTCAGAGCACGGCGTTCAATACCAACTGCTAAGCTGCTAGAAATAAAGGTAGAGATGCAGATGGGGAAAAAAGATATGGAAGTTGTCATCGATTTGACATGTTGGAGATTATGTACAGGCATTTGGATTTTTTTTTTTGCCTCAAAGACAACTAACTCTTGCTTAAAGTTTTGGGAAGTCTTTCGATCATTGATGGCGCTTCACGTTGTACAAATTAATGTTCACTGGCACATAGGTTTGGTGAACATGAACATACATTCGTGCTGTAGAGGATCTGTACAAGTGTTCACAAGTAATGAAAATGTACAACTAATGGACTGATGGAGGAATGAGTTCAATACAATGGGCGAGTGGAGTGGCAAGCGAGTTTCAACTGTTAAATAAGAAAGGAGCGGGAAGTTATCGTAAGCGGGAGGGAACGTGGCACCGTTCATGCAACAGGGGTCTTGTTAAACTCTTTCCAAGCAACCAATTGGCCAAGCAAACAAACCAGTTTTCTAGGCTCTTATCATGAGAACAGCTATGAAAAGCAAATACGACTTGACGATTGCTTAGGTGGATGTTTTTTGTAGGCTGGAGATTATTTAACGGCTTCAAGACCTCAATCCGCGTACAGCTCGGGACAAATGTCTAGCTGACAATGAGAATCCCCAATAACAGCTTAATTTACCCAAAATATTAGATGGGTCCATTTATGCATAGTTAAATATGTTCAGCGAATATTGATTCTTTAACAGCTAAAGTAACACGACTGCTAGCAATTTTTCTTTGTCATATGTGCTGCTATACAGGGTTCTTATCAGTAAGACTGGCACATTTTTTAATTTTATTATCTTTATTGATCACAATTATAACTTAAAAACCCACACTTTTTGGGATCTTTTTTTCATTTAAAAAACTACAGGCTCATTTGATGCTTTCTGGAACATTTGTTTACAGTGAGAACGATGCGTTTAGTGAAATGTTTGTCTTTGCCTCTCAAATATCTTATTTAAAAAAATAAAATCTGGCCCTTTTTTAGATACATGTAGTTGTGTTCATTATTATTTTTAAAATAAATAAACGGACCATTTCTAAACTACACGAATAACTGGGTAAAGGTTCCCCCAGAAATAACTTTTTTTACCTTCCCTGACTTTTCCAATTTTTGAACAAATTTCCCTAACCACCCTGGGCATTGAAAAGTGCAAAAATATGATAAATGCAAGTGCAAAAAATGCTATATGATTTAAAATGGGAATTTCCTATTTCTGCAAGACTGACTCAGTGTTCCATGTTGTGATTTTTTAAAGTAAAATAAATCAAAACTACTGATAAGAAATCTCGAAGAATATGGATCCTAAATATACCTTACGACTTTGTGAATAATCACGATGCATAAAGGTACTGAACTTCCCAATGTGACAGTCATACATGAACCATGTAAGATTAAACAATCCGCCTAAAGTTATCCTGTGAAAAGAGCTCAGAACGCGAGTTTCTTTGCTCGACCAACCATGGTGATTAGGAATTCATACACGATATGAGCTCCTGGCACAATTGGTTATAAAATAGATTGTCCCCCGATATCCTTCGCATCTTCAGTCCCTTGTACTCGGGCCTGGGGCCCTCGAACACCTCCAGCTCGATCTGCACGCCCATCGGGTGTTCGATGGCGAACCCATTGTCCGAATACTGGCAAGTCAAATTAGGTACTTTGGCTTCGATCACTCGCTTGATCTGATTGAGGATTTCAGGCACGTGCATGGATGCACTCAGGCTCTTCGACAGCTCGAACTGGATGCTGCCGCTGGGCGTCTTCTGGAGTTCAGGAACTGGCGAAGCGTGCCTCTGCAGCGTGCTCTCGAGCGAAATGTTCCCCTCGGAGGAGACTTTGGCGCAGGACAGGTCGACGGGATAAGAGTCGTACCTCTCGTTCGACTGGGGCCTGAACAGGGGATCGAACTCGAACGTTCTGCGATTATTGGGTAGCATGTGTCCGTACGGATCGTCCTCCTCGAACCTCGACAGAGGAAACGACTGCTGTCTCGCTTGTTCCGAGTAGAGAAAAACTTCTGATGGTGGAGCTGAGTGATAAAGCGCATGCTGCCTGAGGAGCACGGTCTTATCGAGGTTTCTGGAAAGCAGTGGGGAGCCAGAGAGGGCCTCCCTGGACGTAGGGCACATCTGAGCGGGCGAAGCCGAATAATAAGGACCGAACGTCTCGTCCGGGACAAGAGACGCAGGGTCCACGGTCAACACGGGCACGCAGACCATCCCAGAGACGACCGGAGCATTAGCGATGGTCACCGCTCCCATCTCGTCCGTGATGCTGATCTGTGGGTGCGGGGAGTGACCGGCGTAGATCTGGGCCAAGGTGGGGCTGGGAGCGCCATAGCCGGACAGCGGGGAGGGGGTGGAATCGTCTCGGCCCAGGGAGGAATGCGACTGGACGACGTTGTTTTCGAAGGGTGGTGAGCCGGAGACCTGTTCGGCGTCCTCCTGGATCATGCCCAGATTCTGGAAGCTTGGTGGGGGCGATGTCTGCACGTGCATGCGAGCGTAGGATGGCACGTGGGTGGGTGAATCGGCGAAGCCTCCTGTCGGGGGAGGTGGGCTGTTGTGGTGCTGGGGGGAGGAGAGGACCGTGTTCCAGGAATGGATGGGGGAGTGGGATTCAAGGTAAAGTCCCGGGGTAACCGCCGGCGGGGGTGGACTGCTGTGGCAGGACGGTGAGCCCAGGGCCGACACGCGGGACAGGGCCGGCGGGACAGGCGACTCGGAGCCCAGGATGGATACGGGGCTCGTGCGGCACTGCGCATACTGCTGCTGCTGCAACTGCAGCCTTTGCAGGTGCTGGGTCAGCGTCACGTTGGCGGCGTCGCTGCTGTACGAATGGTGGATGGGTGAACCTAGTGCAAGAACAAGGTGAAATTGAGATCTTGGCATTGAAAGATAAGAAACAGCAGCACTGAGATAGGTGGCAGCTAATTGCATAGCTAAATGTTAGAATTTATCAACCCACTTCCCATTATAAATACTACAGCTAGAGTCAGAATAGTGTACTCCCCCCAAAAAAATACTTTAAAGTGGAATTATGGTAAATGTGAGAATGGCGCTGTGTAGGTAGTACTGAACGAAGAATCCAATGGCGACACAGATTGAAAATTATCTCGTTACATAGGAAGACTAGAACAAATTTTCTAATTAGAAAATTGAAGAGCATAATCTAATACGTTAAAGTCGAGGTATTGGCAAAACAGAATTACCGGAACCAAACAGAACGCTTATCTGTAAGACAGTGCTTTGCAGGGAAGCAGAATCAATTTATCTGTGAGTTTTGTAACAATTGCATTCATTCTACAGTTGTTCGGCTTCCCTGCACAGCACCGATGTCTTACAGATATGCGTTTTGTATGGTTATGGTAATTCAGTTTTGTAATTAGAAAAAAAATGAGACGACCATCGAGTTTCAGTTGAGACGTTTTAGACCATGCTTTACAAGTTCATAATTGGAACATTGCTAATTTCTTATTCGCTGTAAGGCTTTGCGCCTTCTAGCACGGATTTATTCTTGGGTAATTTATGTCCATATTTTATTTTAACTGAGATATGCAAACCAATCCGGCATGGACTCCCCTCAACCGGATTATGATACCATCGTTAAGATCCCCTCCAACTTATTACTATCGACCTTATGGAAGCTTACAAAATTGTATCCTCCATCAAATGCAAATGATTCCTCAGACTCGCTTAAAATCCCACAGCAGGATAATACTGCATTTTGGCACAATTATCGATATCATCTGATTTAATTGGAAGATTTTCTCTAGCTTTACTATGCAATGAGATACATTTTCGGTGAACTTTAATAATTGTTTAAATTGCATTTCTCATAGACATTCATCCCTTCCTATACAATGCCAACACATTTACTATGTTTCCACTTATATCCAACGTTTAGAGGGGTAGGGTCATACTATTCTGATTCACCTTATGTAAGGAAGAGCCCTTTCCATTGCTAAATGGTGGTTGTGTGGCACATGAATACGACTTTGCAAATTACAGTGCATTTCAATGAACTCGCATGCAAACTAAATAAACTTGACAGTAACATAACCCATTGGAAAAAAACGCGAAAGCTTTGTTTGAAGACTACTCACTACAAGGTTTCTCTGCGTCTTTCGCCTACCATGCATGCTAATGGCTAAAAGGGGGAGAAAATGACGCCAGAATGTGCAAGCTACATGTCGTCGTGCGACAAACTCACCCGGTATGGAAGATGGTGAAGTCGCAGGCATGGGTGGTGAGGGATTAGGAGACATTACAGGGGTACCATGTGGAGAAAACCCTGAACCCTGATATTGCTGCGCCATTTGTTGGATATGCAGGGAATGCAGGAGCTGCATTTCTGCTTGCATATGCGCATCGGCGGCACTTCCGCTGTGCTTCTGCATAGAATTAAATAGTTATAACGAGGGGAAGGAGCATTTTTTAAAAATTTGAAACCAGCATGCCGAACGCGGGGGTTACCTGCAATTGGTGGTATTCATGGTGCAAGGCTTTCAGGGGACTGCTTGCATCGCCTGTGATGAGAGTTTGATTGTAGATTTTTTCGAGGTGGGTGCGAAACTGGCCCATCATAGGGGACCCATCGCTAGCCCGGCGCACGGGTGAGTATCTTTCAGATGGCAAGTGAAGGGCATTTCCATCTTTAAAGCTATCGCGACCTAGTTGCCAAAGAAATCAAGACGATAATGCCAGCGTCATCATAAACTCAATTGGAAATCAACGGCTGGTGACGCTGTTCTTCTGACATTTTCTCTCCCTCATGCCAAAGCTAGCAATTAGCATGTACCCTGATTTTCCTATTAGCTTATTGATCTATTGATTAAATACAATTACTATCAGAGAAACGCCTCTTCTTTTGTAACCTACTTACTAAAGTAACTATCTATTTGGTTATTTTTTCATCATATCCATAAAGGTAATTATGACCATACTTCTTAAGGGAATAGTTTCCTAATTTTAATATAAGCCCCTAACTGCATCCCCTAAACTAGCACAAATAGCAAACTCGAGGTCCAGGTGTACTCCGAAAAGCTTGGCAAATGTTTGAGTAATTTGAGTTAGTAGTACATGTTGACCCATACATGTACATCATGCTTGGCGACACAGCACATTATAAAAAGAGTCAAGAATCGCACAGTTGCCATCTTGAAATCTTCTCACTTTGTGCAGTCACTCTAGTCAATCAGTCTAGCAGAAAATAAGTTGCGCATTTCATATTACGGCAGAGCAGTCTCTGCTAGGCTGATTGGAAACGAAATTCAACCAGCTAGTTGGCTTAGTTGAGCTGGTGTTATCTACATGTTATTAAATTGTACACATTTGCTCTGCTTTATCAGAGTAACCCCCTTCTATCATTTTTTTTCTTTACCAAAATGCCGACCGATTTCTTTGCAAAGCAAGATTGGCAGCATGGCTTCCTTAAACGCTGCAAATTATAAGTCGAACAACAGAGCACACCTTTAATTGGATGATGGGGATTTTGCATACTCGGCATATTGACTAAGAGCGGGCGTTTGGCATGCGGGCCATCGACTTCCGGTCGCTCCATGATGTGCTCCAGCCCAGATCGTCGCCGCCTATTCATTCTCTGCTCTACCTCTTTGACAACTTCGGCATTCAGGCCAATAACTGCAGATGGAGTCCGATTTTCCCAGCAGCGAAAGAAAGAATAGTAATGCAGGACAAGAGGCAGGAGAAATAAAAAAGATAAATATTGGGAATAAGGTGTCAGCAGATGCAAAAAAAATCAAACGAATTACAAAATTAAGAAAAATATACTGTGCCCCATGCATAAGAATTACTGAAACTTTAATAAGCACGTCTAAAACGACACTACTAATGTAAGAAGCTTGGAAAAAATAAAACATGTAAAGAAATCACTTTGGCTAAGAAATGAGATTGACCGGCATAACTGGTCTTTCGTATAATCGTGCACGGATTCTATTTATATTGCCCACACGTTTCAGAAACTGCAATTAATGGCTGCACAACATGACAAATGCATCGATAACATTGATTGACCATATCTGAAATGCATGTTTTCAAGAATACTTTTTTTATTTTTGTCTGTTTTACAACTTTAAATCTACATACAAACATTATGCAATTAACGTCAGCTTCTTGATTAGAAAAATTTAATTTTCACTGAAGCTCATAGTAGTTTTCTTACTGGTTTTAAACACAGCATCTGCAGCATAGCCAATCTTAAATAAGGCTGCTGAAATAAGACTTATTTTGTAATAAGTTAGGTCAATACAACGTTTTCATGTTTAAGCACCGCCAGATAGTGGCAGAGCAAGTATCTACAAAAGCAAACCATTTATCGCAATTATGAAACGGTCATCTGGAATTATTGAGATGTGCGAAAATATGCAATCTGTACAACCTAGAGTTTTAATAAATGTTCATCTGAAGAACAATTTATCCAAACTCAATAATTATAGGGCAGCATGACCAACCAGTCCAAATCAAAATGCGATGCCACACATAGGCCATACATAATTTAAGGTTGCAAGGTTAATATCAACTATATAATGTATAGCAAGACCACTAGTGTATATTTATTTGAGCACGGTTTCCACCACGCCTTCATGCATACCTCCAAAGTTATCTTGGTATAATATTTGCGAAGCATAACAGTATAGACAGTTGAATCATGACAACATGCAAAGCACATCGAAAATTGCTAAATGTTAACTTAATACAGTGTAAAAACCCTAATTAGTTAAGTGCAGCAAGCAGCTCATGCATATGGTTTTCGCTTCTTAAATAGCATGTATTCTTTACCACTTGGTTATACGGGCTGCAGGGACATGTGTACCAGATTATATTTGTTAATAATATGGTCTGGCTTATATTCGGAGATCTTGTTACGCGTTTTAAGCCTCATACAACTTGTGCATTAAAACCTAAGAGACTGATGTGAGATGACCATTGCAAAACCTCATTCAACCCTTCTGCATAACAAGTGAGCAACTTTTCTGGTGCAGGATGGCAGCTTAATCCTTTCGTGGCAATTAGTATAAACGCAACACCTAAAAACAGGTCCAAGATAATGAAATTCTGTTCGCATACATGTAGTTTGCAGCAATCACAATCATGTTTAATGGGATTAATTATTTTCAATTACTAGGAAAATGAAAGATTAAGCATAGATTGTTTGGTGGATAATAATTCTTCGCAGACATCCGGATATTCTTTTTAATTACAAATTACAAAACAGAACGTTTCTCATCTCATTTATGCTGCTGCAAACATTTAAGGCTGACTAATTGAAAGCTAATTGAAAATTGAAGCAACAGTGAATATTTGCATGGTGGGCATTACTTTCACTACAGCTTCTCTAAATTACATTTCATTATTCCGGCACAGTAAGTCAACAACCAGAAAGCGTACACATAACCATAAACATTTCTTTCCCTGCATAATCAAATACACTTGTACAATGTGATTTTATTAGCGACAATTGTCTTCATTCCAAAATAACTGCTTAAATACTGTTTCTTAAGTCTTAGGTTCACCACAAATAATATTTTCTGCACAAAATGTAAATTAATTAACTGCATGGTGCCCTACCTGGATGTCTCTCCATGACAGTGACTAGTCCAGTCCTCCGCACCCTATTGCTGTGCTGCCCAGTGACCTTTCTCTGCATTTCCTGAACTTCTTCAGCATTGGCCATGGCCAGTGTGTGCCTTTTATTGTGTCCTCTGCTTTGCATGTATCTAAGAAATATTAACTCATCAGGCTAAATCGTCGAAAGGCGTCAGAAATCATCCCATATTTTTATAAATATCAACCTTGCGATTGCTCCTGCATCTGGTTGAATTTCCATTTCTTTCTTATCCTCTGCTTCCTTAACCGTCATGGTTTGCAACCTCTGCGGTAGAGTTAGACTTCCAGGAGATATCTGAAACAGATATAGAGTTTTAACATAACAAAAATAGAAGCAGGAATTGACAAGTAGCTTTTTCATCTTAATGCAATGAGCTTCGGAATCTTTAGTAAAGTTACAGTTATGCACCTTTATATAGCACAACCCACTTAATTTATATCGAATAGCTTGGATCCTTTACTCATGCACATACAAATTAAATAATTTCATTTGCATAAAAACACTTAACCTATTGCAAGAAAATTAAACAGCTTTTGCAACATTAGCACACTGTATGTGCATGCCATACCTAAGGCTGTAAAATACAGTGTATATAAATGAATAAAACAAAATTTAAAGATCGATAACATGCTAGCAAAAAAATATCAATTGATAAAACTATTTAATCCTACTTATTTGTAGTTTTCTGATTAAACAAATGACAATATATGAGGATCGTCAAATTTCTTTTTTGAAACAATCTCAGGCATTACATATTAAAGGAACATTGTGTAGAAGCTGCTTCAGAATGCTTACTATTACTATTATGCCATTACTAGTATGCAGCCCAGAATATTAATATTCTTTGCCTTAATATAAAATTGAAAATTAAAAAAAAAATATATATAATCATTACATCAATCAGAAAACGTAGCTCTTATTATGTTTACCATATTTATTTATTATGGTTATAAATACAAATGTCGATACATTTTTACAACAAAAGTTGCCTTTAAATTACATTACTTTAACATCAAATCAGGGATCTCCTTGTGCGTCTTATCATCACATATGTAAGTAGCAATGAAGGTTAACATTTTATTGCAGTATATTTATGCATAAGTGACTAGTGCCTAACAAAACACTACTTTAAAAAAATCTTCGTAAGTGGAAAGCATTATCTAGAAGCACAATCCACAGTCATCCATGCATCAACAACAAAGTTACACAATTTAACTGCATGCGTAACGGTGGAACATCAACTAGGTGGACAACGGTACCTGAATATAGGTGCCTGATGCACTCTCGGCAGAGTGCCTTCGAATTGTTAGCAATGGGTCATCAGCCCCCTAAAGGTACAAAAATGTTGAAACAGTGGGGAGGGGGTCAAGCAATCTTTTTTCTGTTAGCACTTGCCATACACACAAAAAGCATAGCGGTAGTATTAGTAACTAACCAATTTACATCTTGGTACAGGTTATTTGGTTGGGATGCTTTTCAAGTTTCAACAATTGTGATTAAACAGTTAATTAATATCTAAATTGTTATTTTATGATGGTTGGCTGCACCAAGCAGTCAAATTTAATCTTAATTTCAGCAAGACTGGTAAAGTAGCAAATCAGTTAAAGCATATGGTGTCACTAATACTAATGGTTATGTAAACTGCTAACAGCAGCACATTGCAAAAAACGCACTTTTTGATGTCTCCCATATTAAGTCACAGATTGCCCCAGAAATGCCCTAATTCAAAGTGAGTAAATGATGCTTCACAAATACAGTTAATGTTCATTACAAATCATTGACCAGAACCGATTAGAATTTGTTTAAACTAAATTTATCTGCAGCTGAAAGAAAGTGCATACAGTGTATTTTACAAAATACCAAACAGAATGGCGTTAACCTGAATCTGTTATATTTAGAATAAATAGCTGCCTCACTAAATTCTAAACAAATCAAACAAAAAGCTCACCGGAGGTGCCAGCTCTTGACTATTCGGTTGACTAAGAGGTCCATGCCTTTGATGCTGCATGTAAATCTGAAGATTTGCCCCACCATCAGATGCTCTGCGGCCAAGACCTCCAACAGCATCAACTAAGAAAATAATTAAATGATACATGTACACAAACTGATGGAGCTAACTCCAACGACACAAAACACAATCAAAAACAATAGACTGGGTAAAGAGCAACTTACTGACACCTAAAATAGGCGGAGGTTTTAGTAGATGTTGGTCCTTGACAGAGAAATTTTGAGGAGGCTGATTCTGAACCAGGGGAAGATTTTGAGGAAGATTTGTATTTGGCAAAGCGCTTAGAGGAACAAAATGTCCCTGCTACAGTAAACATTTATTTTTAAATCATTGACTGTCACTAAACCACAATTAATAAATTTGATTAATGTGTCAAAAGCGTGAATTTTAGGAGAAAACACAAACCTGGAATGCAGCCTGGTAATGATGTGGTCCAACGTTCAATCTAGGATCCTCATTGGGTGGATTCCCAGGCCCAACAGTATGCCTTCGCATGCTGTTGTACCGTGCCACAGCTTCTGGGTATGGTTCATCGCTGTCAGATTCTTGCCCCTCTGGATCACCAAACTGATTACAAGCGAAGGAAAAATAGAAAAATGTCAATGCTTGATGTGCATATGAATAAAGCGTGAAAAATAAGAATGTGCAGACCTTCTCTAATAGAAGGTCATTGAATAACTGAACAGCTGGAATGGTTGGCATGGACAGGAGTGGCAAGCTTGACAGGGGTTGTTCGTTTTCATTCGGTGATGTATCATTTGCAGTAGGATTTCGTTCCACTGCAAAAACAATGTAACAATAATAGAGCAGGGCTTATTTGCAGCAACCAAGCTTTTGAAAAATGGAATGAAGTTTTCCTTACCAATACCAGTTGTGATACTCGATTTTCTCTGAGGTTGCGTCGTCACTGGTAGATTCTGGGGCGAAATGCTCTTCACTTTTTGACGCTTGAGCTTATCGACCAGAAGATGGTACATGGCACTTAAGTGATCGAATAATTTTTGCTGCACAGACTAAGATCAAATCCAAGAAAAAAAACCTGGTAAACCTTTCAAACCTTTAGTATTGGATACTAATGCTAACATGGATTTTTTATTAAATAGCAATGGCACAAGCATTCTATATATATATATATCATCTATTACAGTTGTATATCATAATAGATCATAAACATACTGCAAGCCTGTGATTCAAAGATAATATCATATACTAAATGGAAATATTTGTCTTTCGTTTTACCATATACTTGTTTATACAATATATTCAGAAACATAAAACATTAAAATGAATATTGCTTATCTAGCCACACATTTTCAAACCATATGTAACATACTATTACTAACTTCGGTTATTTTCTCCCGTTCCATTCCAGGCAATTTGAGCATATGGTCAACAATGACATCATTTATCACTTCATTTTCCTGTTCGATTTCAGATTCGTATTTCTTGACCATTTGATCGAATTCAAGGTCCTCTTCACCCTAGAAGAAACAATCCTAATTACAATCTAACTTTTCAAACTGCAGATGAGAGCTGAAACAACAATTTTCCAATAATCAAATTACCTGTTGCATCCATTTGTGGTTAAAAACTTGCTGCAAGCTTAGCCTCTTATCTGGATCGACTACTAACATGTGCCTAATTAGGTGCTCACAGTCTAAAATCAATGAATACTTAAAATAAGACCCTTAATCAGATATCATTAAACTTCGCATGCTAGCAATGCTTACCTGTCGACATAAAGAAGGGAATGCGAAATTTGCCTGCAAGAACCCTGAGTCGCAAAGTCTGGAGAGTATCACCATCAAATGGCAGTGCACCACAAACCAAAACATAAAGAACAACTCCCAAGCTCTAAAACACAAGGAAAATGCCATATTGGTATTGTTTAGTGGTTTTTTATTATTGTAAGCTGTTTTAGTTACACAACAGCTCATACTGTTCTAAACAAACAAATTTTGGACCATAAATACATTTGCATTCATTCTACATTTTCATCACATCAAAATTGTAATAAAATATATTTTTAACGAAATTAATTCAATGAAGTTACGGTGTAAACTAACTAAAAAGGATAATAAATACATAAGTATCATGATTACAACATACCAACAATACAATGATCATGATATGACATCAATACACTAATCGTACAGATCTGCGTAATTCTGCTATGAAACGTGCAATAAGAATAAATTAAGCAGCCATAGTGTTTAAATAACTTACCCAGATGTCTACTTTTGGACCATCATATTCTTTTCCCTCAAACAATTCAGGAGCAGCGTAAGGGGGACTGCCACACCACGTTGACAATGGTTTGCCAGGTTCGAAATGATTGCAAAAGCCAAAATCTGAATAAAACAAAAAATGATCAACAGCGTTTTATTACACACTGAAAATTAAATGCATTTAGGCCGAATCCAACACCTGCCAGGCAATGCAATTTTTTTCTCGAATGAATTTCGTTTAATTAACTATCCTCACTGGTAATTTCGTACGTTGAAAACGTCGTCAGAAAAAAAGTAACCAGTCTAGTAGCCTTAACTTTATTTGAAGTTTTACAGAGATTTTAAATGTCCCCATCTCCCATCTATGCTTTAGAACGTTTATTTTCTATCCTTGATCTTATTCACAATTTAGTTAATACAATCTATCAATTTTTATGAATTTTGTTGTCGATGGCCTTGAAGTTTCAAATAACACTTTATCACTTTATAAAGAAATTGGGTACTCGTGTCCAGTGTGGCGAATAGTAACAGCTTTTAAAAGATGAAATAATATGTTACTAGTGCTAAAGCAACAATTCTTAAAAATGAATAAGACGATTTTAAAATTATCGCTGCTTATTTATTAAAAGAAAAATTAATATTAAAACTATAAATGCAACCATAACATCTGTTACTGGACGATTTTTTTTCAGATAAATTCAATAACAGGATTATTATCCTGCAAAATTTGATTGTTCAATGATTTCTGTTGCCTGATTTTTATTAATTTTACTTTCTCCATTTCCTTATTAATTCGAATTAAAAGTGCATACCAGCTATTTTAACATTCAGATTCATATCTAACAGCACGTTTTCCGCTTTCAGGTCCCGATGCACTATGTGCTTTTTATGGCAATAACTTATGGCAGCAACGAGTTGTTTGAACATTTTGCGAGCCTCCTTTTCGTTCTTTCTTCCATGTGCAACCAGATGGTCTGCAAAATAAAAGCCAAAGCCTTAAATGAAATCTGCTTTCATACATAGGGCAAATACAATGAATATTTATAAATAAATGCATAAACTAGATTTTAGAATAAAACTTGATAAAAATGTACTGAGATATACTTTTATAAGTAAACGTTTTGCAGCAAAAGAGTAGGCCTACCCAAAACCCTAACCTTAACTTAATAATTTCATGAATTAATAGTAGACCCTCAAAATGTTGAGTCAGACAATCTGGAATAACAAGTCCAAATTTACTTTCTATCAAATTAAATAAATGCTCTTTTAACTCCTGCTCTGATCAGTCATGGATTTTTCATGTTTTGTTCCACAGCATACCTAAGATGTCCTTTGGTGTAGGCGCAGTAAGGATTATCGTGTCATTTGATGTAGGCCTGCTCTAAATTTACCTTCCAGTTTTAATCAAAAACTTGTGAGAGCACGACACGTATTTTTAGGAATTAGCGGAAGTGTAACACACTTTCGCCGGATGCATGGCATTTAACTAGCCTAATTGTTACTGTCCCCATTAGGGAAAAGATGTTCATACAACTATTTTTAAAATAGTCTATCATAAAGATTTCAGATTAGACGCCAAGAAACCCTCGCTATACCCCTATGCAAAATATTCCAGCTATGATACGAATTTCCATTTCCGGTGTTATTACGAACGAAGACACATGATATGCGAAAATGCACTGTTAAATGAAAAAAAACGTTTGCCAACACCTATCATAGGATTTTTAAACTAAACATACTAGTTTTACTATATGTCAGATTATTGAAAATGTTTCTCAATAACAAGTCCTTTGCATCATTTTTTGCTTGAATCAGATTAAATTGCCTGTAAAACCATTTAAAACTACCCTCTTCTCACCCCTTCTTAAAATTTTTAAATTTTTTGGGGGAAAAGTGCAGCTTATAAGCGAGCAAATGCGGTATGCTTTTTGTTCAGTGCGTCAAACCTAGTATGCTTATTGAACAAGCATTTTATGCTTTGCTAATTATTCATTAATTTTTCCTCTGCACCTAGGCCATTACAGGAGTGTTAAGCAGGTTTTTTTTAGATAACTCTCCACATTTGGTTATCATCATATTAATGTACCTACATATTCACTAAATATACATTCTTGACACTTGTTGATGAGCACATTACTTAAAGTTTAATGCAGCTTAACTTTAACCGTTTTGTATCCATGGTGTGTGAATCAGTAAAACTCAATCATCCCCTCCCTAAATAGCCCAAGATGATCAATATCTATAACTTATTTTATCTGAAGGTTTTGATGTAAACTAACGTGCTTCCACTTCAGTACGATGTATGCATACCGCTCACAAAAGTTGCAGAAAAAAGTAGGAATAATACCGATTCAGAACGTGTTAACATGCCAGAATCGCAAAGTTTCAGTTGACTCAATAACAATTCGGCTGCCCCAAGAAAAAAACAGCATCTGATTTTTATAAAAAAAAATAGAGCCAATAGTATATTTGCAGTCACCATGGTATTCCAACCATTTAACAGTGTTAAAATGCAGTTATTCACTCTTTAAACCCGAAATAAGCCTTTGTAAAACAGCCATCATACACTTGGTTATGAAGGGAGAACAAATCGTTTTACTTCTCATTTTCTCAAAATGTAACCAAATGCAGATACTATGTTTATTTTTGGGGCAGCCGAATTTTTTAAGTAGAAGAGTATATAAAATGTTCCTGCTGATTTAGCAAATCATAGCACGTT
Organism: Rossiulus vilnensis; assembly: GCA_034700785.1. Lineage (NCBI taxonomy): Eukaryota > Metazoa > Arthropoda > Diplopoda > Julida > Julidae > Rossiulus > Rossiulus vilnensis. The sequence continues at coordinate 20,868 of JAQIXS010002334.1, forward strand.
AGTATCAATTATAGTAATAGTACAGGTAATTGAACAAATTCAACTAAAAAGACAGCCGAGAGCCATGTTTACTTTCTCTTAGAATATAAATTTCTATACCATTCTGCAATTACAGTTGAAGTAGGCAATTTTGTTGAGATGAGGAAACCTAGCTCAATTTAGTCATGATGTAACAGAAGTTGAGAAGAAAGGAAAAGAGCTAGCTTTAGCAATTTAATAAAAAAAATCAGCAACAAAGGTGTTAAATTTGACACTAAGGCAACCAAAAATTTGCTGTACTCACCGAAAATTTCCCCACCGCTGGCATATTCAGTCACTAGGTATATCATACGATCCGTTTCCATGACCTGCAGAGCAAGAATTAGGCAACATAAATTGAATTACAACAAGCAACAGAAACAAATGTGCTCTGCACACGAAGAGCAAAGTTTGCATTTTTTAGTAAATATAATGAAATGCAAATTCACTTCAACTTACACTCAGCATGAAACAATTATATTTAAATGAGTTACAAAAACCGTAAATAACAATTTGTTTGCCAATTTGTAACATTCAACCTCAACAGACAAAACAGCTTAAAAAAAAACTTTCTGTAGGATAATCATTCCTTTGACCTAATGCTAGGTGTAAGTACGATCGAAAATGGTCGATAGACCACCATATCCAAAATGGGAGGAGCTAAAAACTTCGGTCGATCGACCATTTTCGATGGCACTTACAGCTAGCATAAGAATCGTTGCTCATTTGAAAAAGAAAAAAAACACAGCATGTACGATTGTTATATAATTATAAATGATGAGCCTCATGTGCCGAAGTCAATTTGAAAACAAACATGAGTACGATGTAATAATAAAAGAATGGGGATCATTTGACTGCAGACTCAAATAAACAAATTATCGTTTCAGAAAATAGCATCACTAAAATTATCATTAATAGATTCACGTGAAGAAAAAAGGCATATTCGTGAAAAGCAATCATTTTCATTACCTGATATAACCGCACTATATGGGGATGCAGTAATAACTTCATTACTTGGATTTCACGGAACATTTTCTTCAAATTTTCAACATCCAATAGGGTCTTGTCTATAATTTTGATAGCCACCTGAAACGAAAAACGGGTTCTCATAATTAATTTCCTCGCAACATCATCATCATCTTTTGCGATATTTCGCTGAACCTATAATGCTTTTCTTCCAATTATAAAAATGACTTTACAGAAGAATAAAAAAGACGAACTCAACAGATTGCATAAAACGTTTGTTCATTTCTGAAACTTTTATAAATGAATGGCTTCCTCTAGTTTAAGGTCAAATTTAATTGTCGTTAAAATATTGTTAACAGACAATAATAATCAACGAAAGACGAAAATCAAAAACGTTAAACATTTATTAAAACTAAACCAATCAAACGTTCTAATAATTAAAACTAATTATAGTAATATACGATATATTAGTAATCTTAAGTTAACACTGTTAATAAGTAAATACCTTTTGAATTATTATTTTTAATTACAACTGGCAAGCAAGTCTTTAGTGCTAAGTGTGCCTTCTTTCACCAACACTTGCAAAAATAAGAGGTCAACAAGAATGGGTGAAATTGCTTAGAATTCATTCATTAGAAAATGCTTAGATTCAGGTGACCTTTTATTACAGCAATTTAAGTTTTCAACGGCTAGGAACAATGGAATTCAGGTTAGGGGGTCATCCATAAAGAACGTCCGGGGAAGGGATTTGTGAAAACTAAACACTGCCAGACAGGGGGGGGGGGGGGGAGAAGAGTTCAAGAATACACGACGCCCGGATAGTCAGCTGGAATTTCAGAAGTTAATACAGAAAGAAACGACTTAAAACTGGGTAAAAGTAACTGAAAACAGAAAAATAAGTAATATTTTGCTTTACTGCTAAATCTGTGTTTATGATAGGCATCACTATCCGATGCTTATAAATTTGAAATAATATTATGCATTTTTTCAAATAGGCCTGGAAAAGGGCACGGAGGGGGATGTAAAAAAAAATGGGACAGCGGCTGTCTAAAAATCATGAATATACCAGGACGTCCTTTATGGATGGCTCCTTCATGGTAAGACAGCACCTCTAAGGAAACTATGATGCCTACGACAAACCAGGACATGCTTAGACGCCCCCAAAGCATTCAAAGGTCAAGGATAGACTTAAGGTTCTTCAAAAGAGCATTTAGAAAAAGCTACAGATTTTCAATGAATAAATAAAATTGGGAAACTAGCTGATCGAATTTCCCAGCAGAATAAAACTTGTCTTATTACAGAAAATCGCAACACTACTAGCCGAGACAAGAACTCTTCACAAAAAGCATCAAAGTAACTATTTCCATGGGGAAGGATGGTGTCTAGAGTCATGGTGGGTGCATCATCGAGAAATAATTCAATATCAGCAGGATTTGGTTTTGAAAAACTTTGGATATGTGATGGACAAGATAACCACAAATTGGCCTAAGCTGTAGTGGAAATCTATTATAGACTAAAGTGCAAAAAATTCGACTCACCATCCTGAATCAGGAAAAAAATGTTTTTCTCAGCAACGAAATGTCCGATTTAAAA
>JAQIXS010002335.1:0-23435 GCA_034700785.1 Rossiulus vilnensis
AATCAGTTGATGATACCTCAACTCTTAATAAGTATTTTCAACCATCGTGATCTACTGGCCTCTCGCGATTAACTCGAAATATGGAGCAGAGTCGGGCACATCGGGATCACCCTTTTACGGCACTTTATGATACACTGTAGTGAATAGGTGTATGCCTACATGTAGTGCCTTTATTTTAATACAATTTTCTTAAATGTTTTCTTCTACACAAGCACTTACTAGTGACTAGCAACAAGTTGTGTGAACTGCAATTAACAATTTTAAGTACATGTAGGCAATTTGCATTAAACGTACAGTATGTTACGGGCCAATGCTTTCAGGATACTGCCATAATACGAATTCTAACCTAACCTTTCAAATACAGATGGACATTGACTGCATTTTTAGTTCTACAGCGCAATTAAACTGGGAGATGTATCGAGTTCATTCAAACAGAAAGCAACAAGCTTGATGGCAATAAGGAACCAGGTAGTTCGTGTGATAGAGAATGGAATGTTTGTACATAAATCGCATGGGAGGGGTGCAGGTTAATTCCTCTGAGTAATTGTTTCTGATAACGTGCTCCACTTGCCCTAGCAAACGAGGTTTCGTCAAACTTTCCAAGTATTTTATCCTCAGAGGAATATTGTACGTGCATCGGTAAGCATAGCCTATAATCATTTAAAAAATGAACAAGGAAAAACAAAAAAAATATAAACGTGATATTCATTTTGGCGCCATTTATTACATTTTTCATACACTGTACATGTTCATCAAACATTTCCTTTCATTTTCAGTATCATTGAACAATTAGATAGCCTATCGCTTACGAACTTCAATAGTGACACAACTAAAAAAAAATACAATTTGCAGGAGAAGCAATTTTGTAAATCGTTTCCTTTTAGAGTAACATTGTTTCAGAAGTCACAAATTCACCAATCCTTCAAAATCTATGGGGTTCTACAATGTGCTAATTTTTCTAAAATAAGCAGGACATTAGCTTGATTACCATATCGCGACACGACAATTTCCTGAAACTGGAAATTTGCAATTTTCGAGTTATGTCACTGTTGAAGTACGGTACGTAGGTAATCTTAATTTGTCACCTGAGAGGACGTCGGTCACATTGCAATTGACTTCCCATAATTACATGCAGGTATGTGAAATATGTTTACGATTTTTATGTGAAACGAGATTACTTCTGGTGGTAGTGCTGTTGCCAGGCTTTTGGCATACAAGAAAAGATGAAAAACAATACAAAAAAATGGCCAATGGCCAATTAAGAAAAATTGGTATTCCATACACATTGCTGCAAATGGCTTGCAGATTCGGTGACAGTTTTCATATCCGGTTCTAGTCTGGTCCAAATTATCAATGTGAAATAACCTCAACAGTATAAATAATACTGTGGCCTACTTTTTTACTACGTAGTTCGGTCGTTACTACGGTCGTTCCAACCGTTTGTCGTCTGATTCAGTTTAGGTTTTTTTTGGTCTTAGTTATTTTTGAGGTGTAAATATTGAAGCAAAATGCATAATAGAACCAGTTAGCAGTTACGTCTAAATTTCTACAATTGCATTCGACTTGTACCTACAATAGAAAAACGTCACGCATTTTCCATAAAAGGAACTTGTCGTTTTAAATAGCATGTTTCTCCTCCGTCAATATTTCATGTGTACATTTGTAGGTCTGTTCAAAGGTGATAAAAAAAACAGTCATTCACCTGCACCGAAAGGCCCCATTCTAATCCACTCACATGCGGCCATTCCGAAGAATGCAGTGCAAACAAATAAATAGGCCTATGATTCTGGCACCCAGTGGCGGTAGCTCCAATCCCCGATTTGTGTGTTTTATCAAACGCTGACATTTGCTAGATCTCTTCGGCGGTGCAATGACATTGGCGCATGGTCTGGCATTGGCCAGGACGCGTATACCCTTCTTCAATCGAAACGTCTAAAAATGGTTTTAGCTTGTTACTGGAGGAGGTCTGTGAACCTGGCACCCACAAATACTGCCAAAAACGATTTCTCGCTTTAAGGCCCTATTTGCTTCTGAATAACAAAAGAACACCTTTTAACAACAATAACAAAGCCTTGTTTATTTCGGAGGAATCCCAATTGATGTGCCGACCTTCAACTTTTAACTTTAGTACGGGAAGAAAGTATTGGTATTCATCCATCGCGTATCATAATAAATGTCACATACACATGATACTCAACATTCAGTTACCGACCGAGCAGTACACATAGTTCAGTGTATTGTATGCAGGACGAATGCATAGTTCCTTTAACGTATGCCAGGAAAAAATGACTGTGATAAGTGAGCCAAAATACTGTACATTGTGCAGACTAGATCAACCATGAGTTTTATAGACCCAGTCAACTAGTTTCTACATTTCCGATAAAATAATTAGCAGCTTAATATGTGGCGGCTATGCAAACGAAGTGATTATCAGGTTTTTTCCCAACGTAATTCTCAAAATACTGCACAATGTATATGACAGTGAAATATTCTTACACCTTTGCTTTGTAACTGGTGTCAGTCTACCCAACTTTCATCGAGCAACTTTTCCTACTATGACTTCTTGAACTTTTTAGAGCTCTTTCTGAAAAGGTATGTGGATTAATCCGGCCTTCCAGCCATACTAAAACGGTACACGAGATACTGGTCTTAAAGTTCAACCTTCAACGTTGATGCATTTTTAAAAGCTATTTCAGAATTCCTTGGATGTTCATTGATGAACTGACCGCTTATAATTTAGCTGCACAACTTGTCATCATTCTTAAATGTTGAAGTCGCTGGCTAAATTGTCGACGCCAGTGTTGCCAGTGATGAATTCACCCCTCCTCCGCAAAGTGTCACCATTATATCATTCGTGATTCAGAACACATCGAGTTGGCAGTTGGTACCAATTCATCACAAGTGGGTGACAAACTAGCCTATGATAATACATCCAGGCAGTGAACAACTGGGTTATTACCAGAATGCATGCATTGCGCAAATACAAATGGTGCTTAAATGGTTATTGATTAAATGTGAGGAATTAGCAATGATAATTGTGGTATTAAAATACAACGCTTTCTCCTCCAAGTGATTTGTCACTTATTTTCTTCAACCAATGCTTACCCCAGGCCGGACCAGGTCATTTCCTGGATTTGCTCACCAGACATTATATTATGAAAATTTAGCTGTCAGACACTTTACCTTCACACAAATATGTAAACAAGGATCATGAATGATTCCTGGTATTGGTCACGACAGGGGCGACCTCTTATAATACCCCAGGGCAATACATTACTCGTTTCATCATTAAAGCAGCACTACCCCTACACTTTCGAATAAATAATGCGATTGCAAAGATTGAATCGGACAGTTATTTAGAACTGTCACATTATTAAAAAACATTCTCAAATGAAAAGCAACACCAGCACTTCAGTTTGGTAATTATTTTTCGTAGATCCATGATGACTGAAAGTCTTTAAAAAAGTTTCGAAAAAAAAACTTGCCAGACAATCAAGTCCGATAAGCTTCAATAAAATCATGACAACTCGCCTTTAAACGTATTCCATAAAAGGGGTTAACTATCGGCGTTGCACACTAATATGAGTTGCGCTTAACGTACATTTTTTTTAAAACTAAAAATTGTCCTTTTCAAGGAAAAAAATTTGTTGGCCTTCAGCAAACTTGAATAGGCGTGGAATTTAAACATTCCACTAACAAACTCGGTGTAATATCTAGCTGATCTGGAGGCACCGACGTCAACGCTGCGCAAATCCACTGTCAGGTTGCTACCACCATTCTTAATAATCCAGTAATGAGCCTTTTTACAAACAGGAAATCGTGGAACGGCATCGAACCTTTACCAAACCAAGTCAGTGAAAATAGCAGCAATAAAATCTTAATAAGAGAAGGAAGACAGTAAGGGAAACACAAAACGCAGCTCATATGTTTCGAAACATGGACGTATGGCTACTGAGGAGGTCACTACACTTTCTTCAACATGTACTAGAAGCTAGTGAACATTAAGTCATACAGTCGTATTCTCCAACTTAAAATTAGTGAAATTAATTCTCGCTTATCCAATTTCGCATCTTCCCACGTAATTAACGTTTGCATTCAGGTCACGTTATTAGGAATTTAACAACCGTTGTTTAAACAACTAGGTCTATTCAATGTCCTAACGAAATCTTAACTTCCCCTACGTTGCAAGCATACGTGTACATGTATAATGCTCCACGTTAAAATGTGGGCTACACAAAATCGGCATTCTTAGATAACTCACAGTGAACGATGACTTTCAGACGCGAATTTAACATGTAATTCACTGACCTTTCATTACATCAAAATAGGTAATTAACGAACTGCTAAAAATCGGCACATTAAAGGGAAATTCCTTACATGTCAATTTCAATATACTAAAATGCCTAGTTAATCAATCAAAGGCAAATACGGTATTTCATGAGACCAATGTCAATATCAATACCATATGACTGGAAATTCATGTTATGACATTTCTATGTAGCAAGACACCTCAGAAGACACCTTATGCATTGCGAAAGCAAATTTAATATTGCTGTTTTGAATTTTGCTGACATTTTCAAAATGAATCACTACTTCCTTACTATTCCATGTCTTTCCTATTTCCCTGACAATTAAGGCGCCAGCAATACTACATGTATGTTAAACAAGTGTCTGCAAGACATTTTAACAAGGTTAATCGCCCAAAGCAACGCTGAAATAGGAGAGTACACTGTATGTACAAGGGCAGAGGTCAGTTCACAATAAATTAAATAAATACACAACACTCGTCGATGATTTACTATTGTTCAAAAGTTCACCACTGCTCGAACGCAAAAGGTCTACGCATAAAAACTGTTCCACTAACAAAATCCTTGTTTTTAACCAAGGTCGCTTTCAGAATACCATGAAACAAGATGAGTGAATTTAAAACGGCATATTGGCCAAGCAGTTCATCCTTGGTCTAGGTTAAAAACAAGCTGGAAATATGAATACAAAATGCAATATTCTAATATGACAAACCAACACCATGCACAATTTTCTTTCATCCAAATGAATATATTTTAGAAGTTGGTAAATGAACAAGGTTTGGATACAACATTAATTTCCATTGTTTACGTGGGTGAGATTGGAGGCGAGGAGATGTGTTTCCAAGCAGTAGACGCCTTTAAAGTCAATTTTCTTACTGAAATAACAGCTAGTCTTTTATGAGGCTTAAGCTTGAGTTAGGCGCGATACATCACGACACTATGGGCTAATTACTTCCATTTTAAGCTGGGTCAAGAAGGCTATCCCGCCCAAAAAGGATGCTCCTCCTGCCACAAATTAAAAATAATAACAAAAGGGAGTCTCCTTGCAGCTTCTTTTCGCTTATGAAAAATACACATGCTCAAGTTAGCTGCATATTTCCAGATATTACAGGAAGAACGTTTCAGTTTCTATAGATTAGACTTGACAAAAGAATTGCTTAAATTGGAACAATGCGAATCGACAACCTGATTTCAAACTGCAGAATGTAATTTACCTACATGCATCATAACAGTTGCATTGTTTTCAATCAGTTGGAGAAAAAAAAAGATATGGTGCCGATTTTAAGGAGAGGCGCTGCGCATCCCTTCTTGCGAAAGCGAAACCACGCATTCAATTAAGAATTCATTAAGGGATTTTTAGAAATAATATCATTGACGGCAACGAGCATGATTCTGTCTCATTTGTTTCACTCAATTAACTGAATGAAGCAAGTGGGAATGAGCAGGTGCAAAAAAAAAAACTTATGATGTGCGTCGCCAAATCACACGAAACATTTATTCTAAAACTAAATATACAAAAAGGAACCAGTACAGTTATATTTTTGTTATGTATACACCGGTAGATATATTTGAACAATTCGATTAGTAGGCTATAATGCTCAATGAAAGAACGCCAAAACCTCACCAACGTTACGTCAAAAAGAGCATATCGTTTTACTTAATATTTACATTGCTCAATTCTCAGCCGCTATATTTAAGATTGTAGGAAATTTTGGTATCATAACAGGTGCTATCCAAACTTTTCAAAGGACGAAGAGATCCACGGCGCAACCAGTTGGATCCCTAGCAATCTCTTTAAAACCATTCAGCTTGGAACATTTTTGCAGTCATTTTCGACAAACATTAATACATGTGGTTGTTTTTTGAAACCCGGTTAACTTATTTGTAGGCAGGTCAACTTCAGCGAATTTCTAATGGACCATAAAACCAGCCTAAAATATTAGCAGTAAAGCATTTATCAAAGACCAGTATCGACTGCAGGCCTACCTAATGTTTCTCTCGTTAGCAATGTTATTGTTCCTATAGCCTCAAGACAAGTGGTTGAACAGTAATTAGAAGTGCACCTCTCACTACAGCGAAAACCTTGAACAATTTGCGGATGTTTTGCACAGCTAGCTATTATAGTGGTAATACGAAGAGAACGAAAGTGCAAACAGATGTTGGTTATATGAGGAAGGGAAGAAATGACATCAAAACTGGGAGGCTACGGCATACCAATGCAGTAAGAAATGGTTCCCTTGCCAATTAAATGTCAATGTCCTGTTTACCATCAAAACTGACAAAACCATGTCAAATGATGTTCAAATGAGAAATACTTAAATTGTACCATTTATCAGGGAAACAAAACTGGCAGCCCAGCATTTTTTTTAGAGTACATGTAAATGCTATTTACAACAATTATTCCAGGGATGCTAATCCACGGCATTTGGAATTTAATTTACCTTGATTTCGGGAAAATCAAAAGGTAGATCAAAGAACTCTACCAGCCTTTTGTATTAAGTGAAATTTCCAAACGGGAATAAATCCGAGCTAGCAGTGAAATCTGAGCTTCGATCTTTAGTCTATTGGTAAGGAAACAAATACATGATACACGCTTGAACGGTTTATTCCAGACAGGACTAGACTCTTCAACATTACATAGATAAAATGCGAACGTCACGGAGCATGTTCAATTAACGGTGCTTCTGTCACTTTTAATAAAATACAAATTAGGTAACAGCGTTGCCACATAGCTGCCGACAGTACATGTACAACTATCGGTTTACAATTGTGATATGCCGAGGAAATAAGCGTGCACTATAAATGAACGCTAACACTATAACAGCGGGGAATTTCGTGCAATATAAAAAATAACTTGAATGAGACATTTTAAATAAGAAATGTCTAGTACTTACACATCACATTCGCAATTCTGCAACGAGCTCAACTTTAAAAAACGAGTAGAGAAAGTAATCCTTTCCCTTTCAGCGCGTTTCGCTAGTTCAACGATTTAATCCATGAACAACCAACCACTTGGTTCAAATGAAGTTCTGATGGTTACACGAATAAATCGCACTCGTTAATCCACAATAAAAAAATTAAGATAAAATCACGTCAAATAGGTTGAGAAACACGGCACGATTACAATTACATGTGCCACCACTCCCAAAAATAGGGTTGAATCGCGCACACTCGTGAAACGTACCGCTCCGAGACAACGGTCGCATTTCATTCGCTAAGCTATTTTTGAACAATTTTAAATACCGCCTTCTTGCTGCCCGCGCGCCATCTATGACCAAACAAATCGTATTACCGTGTGGAAGAAATAAAGCGGGGAATTTGAAACGCAAACAAAAATTAAAGTGAAGATACTGACACGCCAGTAAAAAATGCTTGGCCAACACCAAGCGTCGATTTGCTGAAGGCCTACCCAAACTACATCCGTTTTGCTTCTTCTCAAGTGATCGGTCAACTTAATTCGATATTCGCAGATATACTGTTTGCCCCTGGTTCATACATATGCCGTTTGCAAACTGTGACAAACTGCAAGAATTTCCCTTTCAAATCTCTCTCTAATATACAACAGCCAACTAGTGCCATGCATACCAATTTCCAATTGTCAGTATAAAGAGAAATTCAAGATGTCTTAAAATTGGTTGCAGATGAGATAACTCATTTACATGAATTTGTAGGAATCAGCAATTCATGATGACAATTGAGACTACGGGCAGTATAGGAAAGTTAAAACAAAAGTTTAAGAATAACGAACGTTTTACGCTGACTTTCGTATGTAAATAAACATTCGTTATGAAAGGGAATTTTCGTAACGAAAGATGACTTTCATCTCCATATCTAAGAAAATCAAATAAAATTACGATAAATAATTTATTTACAAAACCTTTCTTTCGACCGTTATCACGTAGTAATAAGACGCCCCCTATTCCTGATAACGTTTCAAATACTTATTTAAATTGCTCAATTTATTTTTTTCCTGCATAGAATTGGTCGTCCACTAGAGCCGGTGTTATTTTTTATAATTTGAAAATGTCCCGTTTATAAAAAAATTAATACAATTTTAAGACAGTTACACAACCACCAGAAGTAAGACGTTCCCTTTCAGGTAATATTTTTCGTTTGTTAAATTGTTTATAAATGAAAAATTCATCTTCAAATTATAAAAAAATTTATTCAGCAATTGCATCTACAAAGTATATTTGAAGCAGAACAGTAGTTTTTTGTTGCTGCATTGTGGACATCCTTTTAGCTCAGCTTATTTTCTAATTTTCACACATTATAAGTCGTACATGATTTTAGAGACAACAAATCTTTTTTTCATTGCATAATGCTAGACATTATACATTTATTCAGGAAATTACCGCGGTTAAAATTCTAACACTAAGTTTTAAATGTAGTATAATTTTAATTCAAAAATCATTGCGCAATTTTTTTAGCAATCATAATGATATATCGTAGATGAAGAGAATACTCATGTGAGAATCGCATAATAAATGAAAGATAAGTTACCTGCATTACATTTTTTTAGAAGTAAGTGCTCTATAAATGTCCTAAAATATGAAAAAACTGTATTTGTTTAGAAAATGGGACTCATACAAGTTGATTGCACTAAGACCAAAATTTACTTTGCGTTGACCAAGTCGGTTTACATCATTACTGATCATTTTGAAAAAAATCATATTTAAAGACTGTCATCAGATCATGCCTCGTGTAATTACGCCATCTGGTGCTGATTCCAAAGAATTTAAGCCTCTGGGATGTTCCAAAATATCTTTTGCCTTTGCAAGGTCTGTTAAGCACTGCAAAATATAAACATCAGATAAGAAATCAACATTTGAATTTATAAATTAAGGAACATTTAACAATTCTACGTTTCCTTACCTTAAAAGTTCTTGGTTCATAGATGGCGATGTCCATTAGGACTTTATTATTGAGAGCTATCTTACACTGTAAAACCAATAAACAACGCTCTAAATAAATATTACACCTACAGTACATACTCATGTACCATAATACAAATAGGTTGTGCTATATTCATAATTATGCAATAAAACCTGAAATTTGGCTCAAGTATAAGTCAACTGCATTTGCATTTACAAAATAATAGAATAAAAATATTTTCAAACATTATGTATCTTTGTGCCAACGCACAAATGGCACAAAATCACAAAAATTAAGCTATTTGTTTTCCAATAGAGAAACATACGATTGCCCATGCTCTGCAACAACATTTGGTCTCCAACATATTTTAAAAAATTCTTCCTGCTTTGTTATTTCATGTTGTCAACACACATTATTGCATATTTCTTAGAATTAAGATGAAGCAAAAATACATAGCAATCTACATAAACCATAATCCATTGCTAATTTATGAATGTAAAATAACATTTCTACTTTATCAAACTTTAAAATAATAACTACAAGTAAAGAATTACGACACTTACCCTAGCCAAACTTTCCATAAACACTTTGTAAGCTATTCCATGCTCTTGGCAGGCAGCGTCAATTCTGTCAACCCATAACTAAACACAATAAAAAAAGTGTCTAAAACGGACAATAAACACTATGGGACATGTTGTGGTGGATGCCCAGTATGCAAAAAAATTACACATTTTTGCTTCAAATTATTATAAATACTAAATTTCGTCCTCTACTAGAATCTCAGTGTTTTTATTATTTAAAAATGTCCCGTTTATTTATAAAAAACTAAATAAATATACGGGACATCATAAATTATAAGTGAAACTAAATTACAAAGCATGTATAGCTAATGATTCCATAATTCCTTGATATTTAATTTGTAATATTTTAAGTTAAAACTCACCTCTTTGCGTTCTAACTTTTTATATCCTCTACCTTTAGTTGCATAAACTAAAGCTTTTTGCAAGTTTCGTATTGCAATTGAGTAACAATTACGTCTTCTTCCAAAATATTTCTGAAAAGGATATTCAAAGAAATGAATTAATAATGGCAACAATCGATTTTTATTCTAGCAATCTCTCAAACAGAATTTTTAAGGTAAAAAAAGGAATTATGTGTATGCAGGTTCTGCTATTACTTCAGGCAATTGTTTGTTTTCTGTACGAATTACATGCAGTTGTAGCCAATGTCATATTCCGCATTCCATGAAAACTGCAAACAATGTTCATTACATAAACTTTTTCGGTCAATATTTAGAGCATTACTCAACAATACAGAACTTTAATATAATATAATAACAAATGAACAACATATTTAAATAGAGCTTGTCTAAACAAAGGTGTTCTTATAACGTTTCTTAACCTGCATGTCAGAATACATGTTGGTCGATCCCCATACATGAACATGTAGTTTGAACCCATCTGCCATTACACATTTCATGGAAAATTTGCCACTTATGCCTGGGTATATCCATTCAACTTTAATGATCATTGGACAATACGATAGCAAGGTATGACCATCTACAGTCACAAATTCACAAACACGAGACAGTGACCGCACTTCAGTAAACATGTCTGTCTTCATACCCTGAATATCGAGATTCATAAGACGAAATAATTAAAAATAATAAGAGCTGAAAGATTAAAGGCTTACAGCAGTCAGCTTAAAAACTCTTCTTTTTCGCCAGAATTCATCAGGACCTCTGGATCGAATAAAATTAATCGCTGTTAAAAACACCATTATGAATGAAAGCCACACTTTATACACTGATGGAGAGCAGAAGCACTGCAATATTCTTCAGGACCAGAACGTCTCTTTCATAAAGCGCCGTTAATGATTTGAATTCGCATACAGGGTGTCTCCATGCAGCAGTCATCCCCCGATGCCCAATCCGTCCGCACAATATCAAACTTCTTCTGTGTATCAACTTGTATCAAGTTCAAACTTGTATTCGTACTCTTTAATATGCAACCCACTTTTCAACCTCGTTTAGTTTGATCACAAATGTATAATATATTCGGAAGCATATTTTTTTCAATGTCATTTGATAGAGCCAACTGAAAACAATTCCATACATATCAGCGTAAATTACTTATTTTTATAACTGAAAACATTTGCTCATAAATACAAAAATACAACTAGATTTTGAACAATACTGGGACTATGGGCCAAAAAAAGAAAATAAATTGATTTTCGTTATCATAGAATTTATGGACGATCCTCCGGTACTCTGCTAAATGCTAATGGAGAGTTGTGATCGGGTCGGTGGTTGTGTGTGTGGTTTTTCGCTGGAGAATTTCGCCATTATATTGCAGTAAGTTCGAACTCATATTTTTTAATTATGTTTATAAATACACACGGACAACGTACGTATGTTATCCAGCTATAATATGTCACTCACTGCACCTGCGGTATATTTCCTGTTATTTTCCTATTCAACACCCATGTGTGAGCATGCATGAAGATACAGGATTTTCGAACAGCTTCGAACGCGCATGTAGTTTGTGATAGATTTTTAAATGCCTGAATTCGAGCACGATCGTCAGTAACCTATAACTTTTTGATTCCTGTTTTGCTATAAATGACGACAAAGTGATGACAATAGCATCAACTGCAGCAATAACAAAATTGGTGCAGGGGCAACTCATAAATATAGAGGTATTTTGTGTTTAAAAGTTCAGATTGCGTGGATTCGAACCCAGGTTTTAGATGTAATGGTCTCTTGCATAAACAAGTTGCACCACCGACTATTAATGTTTCAATCTCTTTTTATGAATTGTGTTACCTGACCCGCGATTCAAACAGCGGATGTAATCTCCGTTGACCTCACGAGGGCGGCAAAACGATGCGATTCGGAGTGTCCGAAACATTTATGTTATACAAATATTTGGATTTTGAATACTCGATTTAAAGCAATTTATGATATGGGCATTTACTTTTGTGTTTCTCATTTTGACACACGATCAGGCCACACAGACTCCACACTTTGTGAAAACTTATGAAATAAATTTAAAACTGCTTCATAATATATGCATGCGATTTTTATTAAATGTATTGTTCTCTAATTTCATCATTTCAACTGCTCTATATTAGAACAATACGGAAAATAACATACATGCATGAAAACGTTCATCCTTGTATACTAAATAAAGATTGGATGGAAGTCAGATGTCGCTCAATCACACAATGTTTTGGAGACATCGTACTTTTTTGTAGTTTTGATATAAATATAGGATAGGTCCATTTCTTTCCTATAATTTACATAAATCTGAGTAAATAAGGAGAACAAATAAATGCCGTGAGACGAAAATGTAGGGTCATTATTATTGATTGTCTTTAGGCAGTTTTTCATTTTCACAACTTTCATTCTATGCATGTACAATATTCCCCATCCCATGATAATACGATATTTAAAATATCTTTTGCACTTAATTTGTAATATCTTTATGCAAACGAAAGGGCTTTTTTGCCAATGGTAAATATTACTAATAATAATTACAAATAAATTTGTTAAAACTAATGCCAACGCCAAGGGCAATTACAAAAAAATCTAAATAGGCCTAACTAATGATGGATTTTAGACCACGTTTTCAGTTGTTTAGACATAAACTGCACCATTAACGACGGAAACATATAGGAATACATGTAGGTGAAAATTTATAGAAAAATTACATCACAACGTTTTCGCCAACGTTTTTTCTTTTATAATAAAAAAACTTTTGTCCGGTACGAACGGCGACCGTTGACAAAACTGGCATGCATTCCAGAAAGTTTAAGGGTTTGAGAAGCACAGATTATTAGACAATCTTCGGAATAGGAGAACACGGAAGTCGGAGTGATGATGCATTTTTAACACCACCAAATCTGCTTGCCACTTTGACTTTCTCTGAATTCATTTCTTTTTTTAAAACTTTTTACTCAACTCAAGTCGCATTTTAATAACGTTAATTAAAATTATTAAAATGTCTAAGAAGAAATTAATTGTGATAACATGTACAACTTAAAATCTGCACGATTGTTCGTTCTTCATAAGTATTTCAAAAAGAAGGTAAGAAAAAATCACCAAAATCCGTTATCTACTGTAGCCTATATATGCCTCATTTCCAAAAGGTTTCGAATGTGTTTAAACGAAATTCTACATTCAAGTTATTGTTGATAACCTATCTATAAAAATAAAAAAACTTATAAAATTCATTATTTTCGTTCGTAAATTTACAAAAAATGATACCTTGGGTGTTTATTTTTTTCCGGCTGCTTTCCTTTCATTAAAATGTATATTAAACATTATCACAATTCAGATGTGACAGGTTGCTATTTAAATTTTTTTTTTTGCAATTGTGGCCTATACAATGTATGTCTTCCGTTATTATTTATGGGACATAATACGTTTTAAAAATGCCATCATTTTGAAAAGGTCCCAAATGGCGGCTGGTATTATGCCCGAACGTGCCTACAAAATCTGTGATTCATTTCATGGTGACACCCATCTGAGTCAGTTGAGGTATTATGCCATGGGAGTAAAATGGTTATAATCTCTAGTTCAAGTGATATTCGGTAGCCTCTTTTACATCAAGGTCATTTGAAGTTTATTCAATGCAATGAATTCATAAAAGTGAAGGCTAAACCACAAACCGGTTAATTAAAATAGCCTGAGACAGCGTTAAAATTTCATCATATGATAGGCAATTTTTTTTACATCAGTGATTTTTTTGTTGGTTAATTCATTCAGCAAACGTGGCATGAGTGGCTGGTTGGATATATTAGGTTTTATCGCCTGCAACTTAGCTGAGAACAAATTAAATAACAATTAACGATTTGGCCACGTACACTGTAGGTCTAGGCAATATGTAATAATTACTGACTGGAAAAAT
Source organism: Rossiulus vilnensis (assembly GCA_034700785.1). Lineage (NCBI taxonomy): Eukaryota > Metazoa > Arthropoda > Diplopoda > Julida > Julidae > Rossiulus > Rossiulus vilnensis. The sequence goes on from JAQIXS010002335.1 coordinate 14,093, forward strand.
GAGGATGTACAGTGTACAAGTGTAAGATGGTAAAGATTGAGGAGAGCGAGTTTGGTTAGGGATGACATTCTAAAAAATCACGTCATTTAAGGAGACCATAATTTCATCTACTATAATTATATATGCTGTAAACGAAAATATACAAGGGATCCCGAAATCCGGGTCAAGTTTTCCTGCAATTTTTATTTAAAGTCCTCATTATCAGGCAACATTATCAATTCGTAATTTATTTATCGCATTTTTTTTGCGTACAGCGTTCCTTTCCTTATTTATATAAGACATTTTTTAAAGAAATTTATTCTAAAATCTATGATTTGTGGAATTTGCTTTCACATTTTCTACCCATGGCATTCCCTTCATTATTATTATTTCAAAACAAATGTTATATAGAATTGTATGCCAAAATCTAATTTTTTTAATAATGTTTGTAGTTTTTTTGCCTACAACATTCCGTTGCATTACATGTAGGCTACTTCATATTTATCAGCAATTTTTAATACAGAAATATAGGCGAAAATCCATAATTTGCGATGCATTTTTTTTAAAAATGTCCGCGCACTGCATTCCAATGATTATTTGAAGCCCATAAAAATTGATTTAATTTTTATGTTTTCTACGTTAAATACAATACTGATCATCCTAGTCAGCTGATTAAACATTTATATTCAAAGCCGTGTTCTTTTCACTTTTTATTGGTTGATGGGGAAGCCTTCTAGGTCAGGGGAAAATAAAATGTTTAACCTGGGAAAGTCAAGGGATTCTATTGGACTAATGCTGCGGAAACGCTGTTACATGTATTTATTGAAAAGTAGGCCTACTAAGTAGGTTTTTGATTCATTAAATGCTCGTACAACTTTCATACATTAGAAAACCGGAAATTGCACTAATAGGCTGAATTTTAATCACTTATCAAAACCTGTTAATAGTTTAACTTCTATGCAGACAATTAAACTGCGCAACCTCGCATTTTTTTTTTATCGCAGTCACAATTTGAGACTTGTAATGCAATAGTTAGGCCAATCTAGTTTTAATGAAAACTGATTGGATATTTAAGATTTGGTAAAGGATTTCATTCTAATTCATTTTAAGTACAACGTGAAAAAGTTGTGTTTGATTATCCGAAACAGCGTTAAAGTGTATCAGTTATTGCCACTGTTGTATTTATAAATCTTCTGGTATACGACATTTGTACACACAATTGTATAATCCATACTTAGTACATGCATGCAGAAGTAATTTTCATTTATGAATTATGAACACTTGATTATGCTGAGGTAAATTTCGGTGTGCAGCATAGTGCCGCGATGCGTGTAATTAAAGATGGGAATTAATTGAAGTGGAAAAACTGATAATGCTCATGGAATTCACTGTGATTGCCAAGCTCTTTAGAATGTCATATGGCCAATGATTAGGAATAGGATAAGATGATTCTAGGGGAAAAATACTGTAAACTGCAATTTGTCTTAGCGAATTAATTAGCTATGTCAGCTGCCAAAGCAGACTAAAAAATGATGTAACCCGTTTTTTTTCAACAAAACATTTCATATTGAATGCAAACGTTCGTTGTTGAAGTTTTATTCATTATGTTACATTCGAAACGAGTAATCTAGGGCAACATTTTGAGGAAATCCATTTTCTTTACTCCGTCAAAAAACTAGACGAAATTATCCTAATTAATGTCTGTTGAAAACTCAGCTAGCAATTGTATAGGATCTTGATATCGCTTTCGTTTAGATTGGCCTAGCATCAATCCTGGTCATCGCCCGCCCATTATTTTATATAACGAGTATTTTTTTATAATAATCCGTGCATTTGTTTTGTATCCACGTTTGAGCAAAGTTGCGTATCTGGTCAATGCCCTTGGTGTTCAGCAATCAGGATGCGTGAAATCCTTCAGCACTCCACCCTTTGTAAATCACGAAGCATCAGCGCTCATCACATGAATAAAAGCATTACGGGCTAGCCAAGCGCAATTTCATTCCAAATATTGCAATAAAAACGCTACTTAGAAGAAAGAAAAAAATAATACAAGATAATATTAGTACAGTGAGTAAAATAAGTTGGTTTTTAAAGTATTTCGAACATTTCCAGACAGAGAGTTAACACCCAAGATTTGAATTGGCTTCCAATGTACAAAAATCAGAGTGCCATCTCCAAGCGGAAGTCTAATTATTTAATAGAGAGTCAGGAATTGGTACATCTAATGCGCCTTAAATTATTTAATAATAAAGCTCATTACTCCAATTAAATAATTGTGAGGATTAAGCGCGCATATCTACTTGAATTATTCAAAGAAGAACAGGATCAAAAACATTAGCATTTCTGTCAATGGCCTCCAGAAGGAATACTTCGTACTTTCACCATCATTGATGGATTTGGAAATAATCTGAAAATGTGGCCTGCATAAAATACGATCTTTCAAATTAAATCAGGTAAATGATGCAAAAAAGAAAATTAACAAATAGGCTTATAAAAAGGCAAACTTTCCATAATTTACCACTACAAAACTTCAAAGCCCACATCAAATAATTCTTAATTGCAATTACCGCCACATTATCAAGCTCATTTCGAACAGTTCTAGATTTTTCCTCAAGATGAAAAAGTGAAAGACGATAAAAGTTTGTCGCTCGGGATTAATTGATCGAGCCGGTGCTGCTCGGGCGTGGTTCATGAAAACCATATTAATTCGGAGAGGAAAAATGTGACAATGATGGCCGGAAACGTCTACAATAGACCTCGACACACCTGATAGAAAATTCAGAGTGGCGTGCATGCACGCTGCGCAGCCAAGGGGACCTCCCTACACACGCTCACCAGCTGTGAAAACCTCCATGAAATTATGTTCCTTGACTGTTTCGTTTTCCAGAAGAAGCGATTGACGATGGTTGATTATATCCGTGGCAAGAAAGCTTACACTAAATGGGACGCAGACTCGGAGAACGTGGACATTGAATATCACGATGGTCCTAAGGCATCTACCACCGATGGTTGGCTCAGTGGAAGCAAAGGGAAAGCAATTAAGGTGGGACTAGTATAAATCATTTTCACTTATTATTCTTATTTTCATTGTTATGCTATGTTGGAAAACTGCAGATTTTCACTGAGTTTTCTCCTCGGTAATTCCAGATCCTTCTGATTTTACTGCTTTTCTCCTTGGGTCTGATTATCGGTTACTTCCTTCGACGTGGAGTCCATGAGCAGGTTTATCCACCTCCTCTGATAAATGGATTTCTGAGAGCGTCCCAATATAGGTATGAGAATGCACGCTACTTGCAAGAGGAAATCAAAGCACACAGCATCAAAGAATATCTAAGGTTGGTTTAATTTCACTTCTTTGGACCTTGTCAGAAAAAACCTTTCTCTGATCAGAAATGCATTGCAATTTGTAGAAATCTTAGTCTGAAGCCACGGTTGGCCGGAACAGCATCTGGGGAAGAGATTGCGGATACCATTACAAGACATTGGGAAGAACATGGTCTTCTGAAGGTCAGGTTATGGCGGTACAAAGTTCTTCTTTCGTATCCATCACAGTAAGTTTCTGTAAAACGACTAATACCTACAAATTCTAAGTTTGGAGTTCCATAACTTATCGTGGACGCTTCATACTATACAATTTGCTTTGAGAAATTGAAAACGATTACCATTTTAATAAGCAATGAATAATATCAGTAGTAAAAGGTAGAAAAGGTGTCACAACTGATTAGTCCAGTTATATTTTTGAAACATAAATGGAAAATTCATCTCTCATTTCGAAACGTATATTTATTTCGTTTTGTCACTTTTTACAGCACTGATTTTCTCTCGCTTCAGAATGCAGACAAACATGGTACAGATAATCGATGAGAACAAGAACACTACAGTTGCCAACCTCACAGACAGCCCTCCTAATTCAGATCTTAAGCCTTATTATGCATACTCTGCTGGTGGCACAGCAACAGTAAGAATTTGCAAATATTTGGCATATTTTCAATTTTGACCATGCATTTTAACACGTGTCACGTCGTTTAGGGAAAACTCATCTATGCAAACTATGGGCGCCAAAAAGATTTTCTGCTGCTGGACAAACTCAACGTTTCTGTGCATGGAGCAGTGGTCATCATGAGGCTGGGGAAAGCTCACAGAGGAGACAAAGTATGAAGAGTAGCCCTGCAAAGGATGACATTATAATGTTAGAATGCTCATGTCTGTCTGTCTGCAACCAGGAATACAATTTTCCATTTTTAGGTTCGATGGGCGGAAGAGAGGGGTGCAGTTGCAGCTATTTTATATCCTGATCCAGCTGATTACGTTGGGAATTTGGCAATATTTCCTGAAGGAATTGGCCTCCCAGGCGATGCTATCATTTACGGCAGCTTGAAGACTTACCCTGGCGATCCAGAAACTCCACGCCTTCCATCAACAGGTTTGTCATATATAAGATGCCCACATGTTCGTGTATGTTGATGCAGATTGTTTTTCCCATGCGTTGATCTTACGGGCATCAAATTACAGATAATGCATATCGACCTCCACCTGGCACGTATTTGAATTTAAGAGCCATTCCAGCTCAGCCAATCAGCTATAACGATGCTCACCTTCTACTAAGGTTTGTTCACAGCAGCAAATACGTTTGCCTCGTAAAATTATAAAATTTAGTTTTACAGCTTATTTGAGAGAAGGATGCATTGAAACGCTGATGTGATTTTACAGTGTTCTGTGGCCTACAGGAAAAAATATTAACATGTATGGTATGCATTATTTTTAGTAATATGGCAGGTCCTGATCCACCACCTGGATGGAATGGTGATCTCAATGCAACTTATCGTTTGGGACCAGGGTTTTTAGCATCAAATGAAACGCAGTAGGTACAATTTTGGCTCACAAGCAAATACCAACCTTTAAAACAGCTGATGCGATGTCGCAATTTTTGAATATCTAGAACTGTTAAAGTCGAAGTGCACAATGAGCTCTTGCGAAGGGACATTTTCAATGTCTTGGGGGTCATTGAAGGTTTTTATGAACCGGGTGAGTGGTTCTTTTCAATGTACATGCAGAATTTTGCAAACGCATAAAAATAATGCAGTGACATTATCACTCCAGACGAGTATGTGATAGTTGGATGCCATCATGACACCTGGACAGCAGGAGCGAGCGACCCTGGATCGGGCATGGCGGTTATGATGGAAATTGTGAGAGCGTTTGGAAAATTGCATGATTCAGGTAAATTGAATACTACTTCATTGCTCTTGCTGTGATCTCATAGTCGGTTTTCCTCTCGCATTCAATGTTCATACAAAATACCTTAGAATGTCTTTCATTACCTCTTGATTTTTGTGCAGGATGGATCCCAAATCGATCACTCGTTTTTGCTAGCTGGGATGCTGAGGAATTTGGCGTCATTGGTTCCACGGAATGGGTGGAGGACAATTCCAAGGAGCTACTGGAAAATGCCGTCGCCTACATCAACGTGGACTCTGCAGTCACCGGCAACCATACCCTGCATGCATTGGGCAGCCCATTATTGAAGAATGCCTTGTTTGAAGCCACTAAATCGGTGTTTATGCAAGATGAAAATGGCAACAATCAAACAGTGTATGACCTGTGGCGAATTCGTCACCCTTCCAATGACACCGTATACCCAAAGTAGGTACTGCCAACATGGATGGATTTTGCAATCGGACGCAGTTAAGACCAATCCCATTTTCATCATTTCAGAATGGATATTCTTGGAACTGGAAGTGACTTCGTCAGTTTTATGGCTGGCTATGGAATCCCCTCCGTCCACTTACAGTTCATCAATAAGGATCTGGTACGATTTACCTGAAAAACACGTCTACTTCGTTTTGTTATCTGTTTCTTGATTGTTTTTTCTTATTCTTGTTATAGGACTTTGATTACCCGCTGTATCATACCGACTATGACACGTATAACGCCATTGCAAATTTCACTGATCCAGCATTTACGGCCTCTGCTACGCTGGCCCGCCTGGTGGCCACACTGGCCCTGACGTTAACGGACTCACTCATTCTACCATTCAGCTGTCATGATTACTTCTCCGCAATGTTAGAAGGGCTGAATGATTTAGCCGACACTTACGGAGAATATCTCGCCCAGAATAACATACATTTGGGTAGCTGATACTGGACATAGTTGTTGGTACTTCGAGAAGACCTTGTGAAGTAATTTCTGCATTGTATTGAAAACTTGCAGATACCCTTCTGAGTGCCATCAACCATTTCAAAAAGGCGGGAAATATGCAGATCACAAATTTAAAACTAATAAACGAAACAAAGTAAGGGATGTGGTGAACTTTTGACAAAATCAATGTAAAATGTGACATGCAAATAATTGTTTCGATCTTTCAGTTCCCTGCTGGCATATCATGAGTACAATAATCAACTTATGCAAATCGAAAGAGCATTTATTTTACCTCGAGGAGTTCAAGATAGTCCCATTTTCAGGTGAGAGGAACATTATTTAATATTCACACATTTTTGCTTCAATGGCATACATGTATACAATAGAAATGGCATATTTATTCCCTCTCCTCATGTAATTTATTTATTTATTATTATAATTAATTGTGCATAACTCGCACAATTTGAAATGTCTTGTTTATTTATAATAAAAAAAAAATTAAATGTGGAAAAAATCCTAAATGGAACCTTCGAAAATGGGTTTGGGCTCTTTTTCCAAAGTTCTGTTTTTTATGTCTATTTTTTGTACATTTCGTTTCAGGCACGCTATTTTTGGTCCTCATCCACACAATCTCCATGATGGAGTTATGTATCCTGGAATTGTAGACAGCATCCTTCGTGCACAGCAGATCAATTCTACGCAGCATGCCATTGAAAATATTCGAGTGCAAATTGCAGAAGTAGTTCAAGTCGTTCGCTCAGCTGGTTCAATGCTCATCAGTGCAGTTTTGTCTCACTCCTATCTGGATTCGTTATTGTAACCTAGATGGCAAAACCCAGTCTTGTAAATAGCGGAAATATTTTTAAGGAAGTTTTTTTTTTGGTTGTGAACGGTAAACTGACACGTTATGGACATTCCTGTGATCTGAGGGACCTGCTAGCCATTTGTGAAAAGCCACAAAACTCATTTAAAGCATAATTTTTTGTATAATTTGTTCTCTGTTGAATTTCTTCGTTTCACCAAATGAACTCTAGTTTTTAAAAATGAATCTCGTTGTGAATGATTAGCTCATGAGCCTCTAATGTTATTTGTGCACTTTGAAATTCTATTGCTTTGTTGCATTATTGTATAGGGAGTTTATTAGCATTTAATGCCTCTTTTAAATGCATTTTTCTGCACAAATGTCAAATCATGTAAATGTTAATAAAATCATGAAATGTCAAAGAAACGTTCAGTGCTTTTTCGAAATCAAAACTTGTACATGTTCATAAAATTTGTTTGGTTGCTTGTGCAACATCCTTTCCAGGCAAATTTCCATTTCCACGAAAGACTAAATTAGTAAGCAGCGTCAGTTAGAGTCAATGAACTACCAGCGAGTTGATCCTTAATTATAGTCCAAACGACGATTAACAATAAACAACTAATTTAATCGATGCTGTCAAAGTTCTGTGTCATGAGTCATGACCTTATTGACAGTTCATCTTAACATTAAATCCTCTTTAATCAGATGTTTCAAAGATAAACTTACAATTGACCTTTCAAAATTATCCTTATGCTTAAAAAATTGGAGAATAACATGCCAAGACAATGTGGAAGCATGAGAACTCATAATAAAAGTGGCGATTGTCGTTATGGTGCCTTTATAATTTTAAAGCACCCTGTATGTGTAAAACGTTTAAAGCCACGTGATAGGTGGCGCATATTTTGGTTTCACAATCGTTGGAATAATGAAGCAAAAGTAAAATAACTCATCCTTGTTTCCAGTACATCTAATTACGAGCGTATGTATTGAGAAGTACTGAACAAAAGAACGTTTTTGTTATTATGAACAATACCCCTTGTGGTGGGACAAAATCTGCCACATCAGTTGTCTTTTGTAAAGGAGTTGCTATTGCATAATCAAGCCGTTTAGTGGAGTAATCGTCAGTTAATTATTGCAGGGGACTGAAGAGATGTTGAGGAAATAAGAACAATTTACATTTATACAATGCACAATACACGTACATATAAATAAACTATGCTTTGGCCAATTTCCATAGAAGGGACACCATTACTAAAATTCTTACAACTAATCACTAAAATAATAAATGAATTATCAATAAATGCTTATTCATAAGAAACAGAATCTCAAAAGTTAAATATGAGAGCGGATTTTCTAAATTCATAAGCATCCTCCGGTAGTTTAATTATGTAAGTCGGAAGCAGGATATTGGAAGCATTTTATGAGAAAGAAATTATGAAACTTTTCATTCATATTTCACGTTAAAGCTGCGTATTTTTTTGCTTCAAATACTTATTATAATTGCTCAAATTATTTTAACCTATGAAGAATTACTCGTCCACTAGGGTTTCAGCTTTGGTTTATAATTTCAAAATGCTCCGTTTATTTATAAAAAACATTGAAGAAATTTGAAAAATTCGACGAAAAAATTGGAAGGAGGTTTCCATGCAGGGAGGCCCAGTTTTAGGAGGTCGCGTAACGTTTTTTTTTCTTTCACATTTCTAAATTTTTGTATAAATAAACGGGACATTTTGAAATAATAAACCAAAGCTGAAACTTTAGTGGCGACCAATTTTACAAATGAAAAAAAATTGAGTAATTATAATAATTCTTTGAAACAAAAAAGAAATATGTCAGTAATACTTTTGCATGGTGGGCATGGTTTTGGCTCATCCTTACAAACTTTTGGCACAATTGCAACTTCGCACTCCTACGGTATTTCCACGCTTCCCAAAATTAGGGAGGTGTCTGAATTCCAAGTTACATGTACAAGAACGAATTTCATTAAAAAAACTATTATTACGCATACGAATATAAAATACAACCAGCCTTTTACCGATTAAGGAAATCAGACCATAGGAAATCATTAGTCACAGGCATTTCCTGGAAAAAAAGTAATTTATGGAAACAGTCGTCATGTCGACTTAATTTATATTTCATAGTGTGCTTTGCGCAAAAATAAAGTGCGAATTATTTTAAAATCTGGAACGGATTAATTAGATAACTTATAAGTATAAATTACAGTGTAAGTAATGCTGTTTGTGAGAGAGTATTTTACAACAAACTTTGAGACAATTTGTTTCTGAAAGTAATTTCGTCAATTTTTGCAAATGACCTATTCTGCATTATTCTGCAGAGGGCGGTTGCAACACACTTGCAAATATGCAATAGGCAAAATGGACACGTGCAACTGGAAAAAAATTGCAAAAAAACACTATGAACTCA
>JAQIXS010002336.1:0-23420 GCA_034700785.1 Rossiulus vilnensis
CTATGGGATCATTCATTTGCGCCACAAAAATCCAGCATCCAATGAATTGGTGTCTTCAAAGGATGGGTCAGGAGGGATGGCCAATTACTCTGATGGTCATCATTAAGGAAGCGGCAGTATTCCGCTATCAACAATAAATAAATGCAATTATTCTACGTGCAGTTAGGGATGTACATGCCCATTCACAATTCCAAGTCATCTCAAATAGCTCATAGAGCCGTCCATAATAAAAATCCATAAAAAAATGACTGCCCTTCTTTCCTCCTTAGTATGTCTCGTCATAGGTAGAATAGGACCTAGGTTAATTTACATGAGGAAAAACGAGCAAACATTGAGGTCATAATGAGATATATAACTTGACTACTCATTTCCTTACTAAATCGCCTCCAATTTCAAATAATGTCACATTTTTAATTACATGACATCAAAGTTGAATACAAATAACTGTGACAAAGATCATTCAACCTTATATTGACAATAATAAACTCAGGTTAAAAATATCAATAAAGTCATTTGGGAACGCTGTTGTTAACGGGCCGTGATGCAGTATTTGAAAAAAAAATGTTTGAGAAAATGTATTTTCGGACCCAACATTAAATAAATCATTTAAAAAAAATGGAAAGCGGATTTTTTGGCTGGTGGAAGGCATCGATGTGTACTTTTCAAAGAACATGTGTGGGTGCTTTTCTTAATGATAGGTCGATAATCCAACAAAACTGAAAATGATTCTTAGTAAACCTATAAATTATATACACTTGTCACATAAATCACAGATTAAATTCAGATTTTATGTTTTGGAATGTTCCAGATAAACGAACAATTTGTTTTACGATTTACTCATTTTCAAATTATAACCAGTGTGATTATTTCTTTTCGAACGACTCCTGTTAAAGGTTGTATAAATCTAAAAACATTCTTCTGGATGTGCATCAAAATTCTTAGGACAACCCATTTTATTAATCGAGTTTAAGCAACGTTAGCGAAGCGTCGAGAAATCATAAGCTCATTATTGTTTGTACACGAAAATCCGCGTGAGCTTAAGGGCAAACATGATTTCTATAGTTAAGTTCATTAAGGAAATTAAGGTGGAATATTCCCAAGAAACTAAAGATTACATGGATGAAAAAGACTAATCCAGCGCAAGCATACCGCAGCGTAAATATGGGAAAGGGCCGCCATAATTAAAGACGATTTTTTTGTTTGATTTAAGAAGCTAGTATTTGAAAGTATTGCTCGCAGCTCATTGAAACATGCAGGACATCTGCTTAGCATAATAAAAACCGGAAGTTCAGAATGAGAAAAACCGGCGAGAATTTACAGCGAAGAAGTTGAGCAAATAATGAAAGCCGCATGATTGGTAAAAGCTACAAAAATAATATTGCCCTTGAAAGTGTTCCAAAGTAAATATCCGGCATTTTTAAATCTATTTAGACAAAAATAAATACCGTGAATGCTATCATATTTCTAAAGGTATAGGAAAAACACGCATTTCCATTTTTGTATATTTTCAATTTTACAGATATATGAACAGTTATATTAAAACAATACATCTTAATGCATATATTATATCGAAATACGCTTATACAGTTCTCCATTTATCTGCTAGATTATTAGAAGAAATGCAAAGAATATTCGTCCATTTCGTTGTGCATCTTTAATCGACGTCAACGAAGATTCTTGCTAAGGGCTTGGTTCGTTTCTGAACTTAAAAACGTTTGTTAGAGAACAAAAAAATGGATATGTAGGCCTATATATTTAATAAGCTGGTAAAATTCGCGAAGCTATTCGTTGTGGTTTTTGTTCTTTTGTAAAAACAAGGCTATCCGTTTTATAGCTGCCGAACATGGAGAATTTATCTGCTGCAGTAGTTTCATCATTGCAAAGCCTAATCATCAAAACGTGCATTGTACATGTACTGTATATGCATGTAGATCTAAAACTAAAGGTTTGTATTTGTCCTCTGTTACTCAATATTTTTATATTAAACACCGCTGCATCTGACCATGCTTCTAATGTTTAGTGGAATTTATACTGCGTGTCCAATGATGCTTAGATGAATGGGATTTGTGGTTTTTCAACGCTATAAGCCTTTAACGCCTGGAATAATCTTTTACAGGATACGTGTTTTCCGATAGTTTCCCTTTGAATTTACTGACTAGAATGAATCCCTGTTGTGCAATACGTCTGTCATGACCTTGGTTATATTAATTTCAAAACTAGAGATGTTTTGTGATAAGAGAACAATCGCCAACATTCGAGGGGAAGCGTTTTTCAAATTGCTCAGTTATGCATGAACTCCCTTTTTTTAAACACGCCAGGTTTATTTAAATTTATACGCGTAATTAAAAATAAGTGAAGTTTGGGGATTTTCATTACGCATTTTCGACCTTTGTTTCTTTCACATCATAAACTTAACAAGTGTAATGTACATCTGAAAGCATTTGATTGCAAGACTTCAAACATAATTATTTTCCTACCCAACTTCACAAATCTTATATTCAGGATTAAGGTTACTAAAAGGGGCTGAAATATTATCACCAGTTTTTGAAAAGACATTTGCCCACCCATGGTTGTTTGTTGAAGTTGACAATTGTATAAATGTAGTTGCACACTAGTCTTGGAATTAATTTTTTTGAAAAATACATTCCAACGTTCAATTCAAAATATTTAAAACTACTAAATTCAGACTTCTGCTTTACCCTGTAAAAATGATTACTTGATAAATGCCAAGTTCCAAAATCCAATGGCATTTTGGCAACAGCAAGTCCGCGTTTTTCTAGTGTAAATAATAGCTTTAAATTACACTCAGGCGTCAATGCGAACGCAGATACCATTAATCATTCGTGGCTTTACGCAGAAATTGTCCTCATTTTCATCGCGACTTTTGATAAATTGTGAAATTAAACACGACGAGGGGACCTTTACACACTTAACGTTGCGACTTCGCACCCAGGATATATCCACAATCCATGCATATTGCAAAGAGATAAGCGTCAATGTGGCCTACAACAAACAAAATCAATTTTAACTTTCGACCTGCAAAATGCGCTGAAACTCACCACTATAAAGGGCTGACTCTTTCCAGACTGTAAACAAACTGATCAGCGTTGCTTTAATAATTAATCTACATTTATTCACAGCAGAAACAGAATAAAACAGAGTAAAGCAATTCTGCAACCACATTAAAACACGATACCATCAAATAACATTAAATAACCAACCCTAACGTATCCCTTCACATATTCGACTTAATTAGGTTTTATGCACTTATTAAATTATGCAACCGTCCATGTTAGCGCATAAGGCCCATTAACCACACTGCAAAATAGCTTTTAGATAGCGGTCACTAAGTATGCATAAACTAACTGTCCGAATTGCTAATTCAAAAGATTAATCTTGTTTTAATTTTTTTAATGCAAATTGTTATTTTTTTTCGAAAATTTCTTGTTTAGAGTAATTGTAATTATAATTAAGGGACGTGCTAAGTCTGTATAAGGTACTTTTAAGTGGTAAACATCTCTAAATGACATTCAGAACAATTGGACAAGGTTACTTTATTATTGTGCACTGCCACTTATACGAGCTCGTTAAGTTTTATGCCGAGACATTCCTTCAGGCTGCACATAAAGTAAAGCATAAATCTTAATCTTGATGCTTTGAAGAAGTATTGCAAGCCTGCATGTGAATGGCCTGAAACGCTGGTGTAATTCATGGAAATAAAGCATCATAACGCATGCGCACTAAACAAATAAAAAATTATACCATATATCGGTATAAGTTGTATACACATAAATTTATGATGAAAATTTGTGCTACGTGTTGTCTTCTTTGAGTGGAAGAGAGAACTGCAATGAATTTTTTTTAATACAGTTGTTCCACACGCTTTATGATGATTAAACGTTATTCCAGTATTATTTTAATTTTTTTTTAAATTATACAAATCCTGTGCATGAAAAAGGCTCAACTAAGTGAGTTTGACAGGGGATCAATTAATTTACTAGATGGAGTCATTATTTTCCCTTTTTGAAATTTAACAAAACTCCATTCAGGATCACCAACATGTCCTCGTTGAGCTTAACAATGCCTTTTTTTTAGAGAAACACTAACGAAAAATAATTTGGATAAAAGATTGCGTGTTTAATGCAATTTTTCACATTTGACGGCATTAAAGCGGCTTTTCTGCACACAATAACACAACACGTGCATGTATTTTGGAATCATTTCTAAGATGACATATAGTGTACTTGACGAATTATTGATTTTCAGTTTGTCAATAATGCGTGCCGTATTAGTTATCCGGTTAATTCCAGCATTATATCGTGCAACCTGAATGCAATAAGATCTGAAACTACTAATATAATTTGTCTTTTATATTACACCATATACATGGGCTTAAGAGAAACACACAGAATATGCACTGCGTACATGTCAATTTACCGATCCACCACTGGTGATGACAAAATACATGTATGCGTTATCTTATATACTGGTAGCCTATATGTATACCCTCAACGATTTTTATCTTCGATATAAAAGTCGCGATCAATATCCCACATGTCGTATTTAGAGGTAATATAGGTTAAACGAAGCGGAAAATATTGAACCACATTTCCAGCCACTTTATTCAATAAATGGTTGCAAATGGAAAATGAAAGCAATTCATGGAGTTCGGATGCAGGTACTTCACATTATACACGCTCCACTAGGTTCCAAAAGCTCGACCACTTGTTTTACTTGATGTCAGAAAATCACCGACTTTCGATAGTTGAAGTAGTTCAACGTTCAAAACATCGTCCCCTTTGAGATTTATTACTTGGTCATGCTTTATTAAAATCATTTTGAATGTATTCCACCAATGAGAAATTACCGAAGGTATTGTGCACTGAAATGTGTGCACAGATCGGTCTACTATTATTCCACGCCAAACATATGCCTAAAGGAGTACACTTCATTTTTAAATTTTTTTAAAAGATGTTGAAGTACTCGATCAGTAGGGAAACGTCATAAATAAATACATACGCAGGTCGAAATAAACCAGCCTCTCAAAACTAATTTCAGACCGATATGTTTTATTCCTTGTTGCAGTCCTTGGAAATGCTATCAAATCTCAAGAGACTGAGGCTAGTTGATCCAAGAATCAAAATTTGAGCAGACACCAAAATACATCCACAGTAGAGCAAAAACTTGAAACCAATTCTTGCAATGAATTTCTGAAATGCTAGATTTGATAACTGTTGGGGTCGACAAACTAAAATTTGGAGTTTCAGAATGCATTTGAGACGCACAGACACGTTTGGGATTCACGAGCTGCAACAAGGAACAAACAGATCAGGTTGAAGTTATTTTAATTGCTCATTAGGGATTCTTTTAGAATTACGTTTTCATGGAATTAATTAAATTAAATTGATAATTTTATTTTTTAATCAGTTCAAAAACTTTGCACCTCACCTTTTTGCCATATCTGTTTACAGTTCTTTACAGCGGTATTTTCATCTTAAAGCTTATTTGAAACTCATTAGCACGATGATTGAATGAATTTAATCTAACAATTTCCTGGCAAACATATCTAGCAATTTGAAAAGTAAGCTGTTCGCTGAAGGCTAGCTCATATGCCTAAGCAATTCCAAATCGATCAACGAAGACTCACTAATAATAGTTTAAAAAGAACGTAAACTCATTAATTATCTTTGACTGCTCTGAGTTATACAATGCAGAATGATGGGTTAAACATGTGGCTCTTTGTTCATCTTCTATAGATAGCAATCGCCATGTCATCGTTTTTTATTAAAATCCATAAGCCCGTGCCCTAAATTTTGCAACATACTAAAATCATTTTCCATTATGCTCCATATGTTGCTCACCTAGAGGTACAATATGTGCACCTTTAAGGCGCATTTTTTAGCCATTCAGAGAAAATATGCATACGTACATACACCTCTGGCCTCAAAATCAATTTTCAGTTAAACATCCACTTCAGACAATATGTAGTCATCCCACTAGCTTCAAAATCAATTTTCAGCGAAAGTATCTTCAGTCCATACCCATGAGCAATTCGGAAGCAAATATAAAAGAGTGGACAAAAATCTAAACGACAATTTCACGGTCCTTTTATAGAGATTGACGAGCCTTCGGTGAAAAGAGACATTTTCCCCATCGATGACTTTGAATTTTATCTGATCGGTTCAGTTTATTGCGATAGGTCATAAAATCTGGTCGTCAAAACTGACAAACGATACCTCGACGATACCAAGCTACAATTTCCAAGTCTTACTTCGCACCCAGTAATTTACTACACAGTAAGCTGGTTTGCCAACAGTAAATATCGAGCGCATTAACAATTCCTCCAAAATGTGTTTTTCATTTCAATGCGTAGTTCGCGAGTGAAACGCAACAGCCTCATCTGAGCCCAGGGAACCATTAGAATAGCAATTATAAAATGCTCCAGCCACAATTATGGTTTTATGCATGTAACAAAGTCGTTTAATAACTACTGGCCCACGAAAGATACAACGCAATTGAGCTGAAAAACGCACAAATGCAACATCTATTAAATGTGCAGCTCAAAATTGCACTAATTGCCTCTTCGAGTGGAAATTGCAGACTGTCAGAAGGGCCTGAACAATACACCGCATAAAACATTAAGTTATTTTTCATTTTCAAGATATATGGCGAACATCATTTCTAAGATATATCGACTCGATTCGCCTTTTTTTTAAAAAAAAAAATAATAAACTTAAGACGCTACAGAAAAATACTGTGATTTAAGCTTTTTTTATAGTGTGCAACGTAATTACAATTGGTATTTGGAAACGGCGCAATATATAAGATACGAGACAGGTTTAGTTATGAGACGTCAAATGGAAGGCAAAAGTTTTTATCGGTAAAGACATGAAGTAAGCAGAAATACTAGTAACGTAAAAGCGGAAACATCTGCGCTTTATTTGAATCCCGTCTAAATCTGTGCGAATAAATTGCTAAACGATGTATTCGCTTTGGCGGCCTTTTATTGCGCAGCGAGCCATGAGTTGCAATGATAAAAGCATATTGCTTCTCAATGTCTTCATGTCGAAATCAAAATTAATAGCAGAGCATGTCTCTGACAATAAGTCGAAATCAATGATAAAGCCCGACCCACCATGCAAAACATTACGCTCACATTTATCCTTCAAATACTTGTCATATTTGCGGAATTTATTTTTTCTCGTGCAGAATTGGTCGTCCACTAGGGTCTGTTTTATTTATTTAATCATTTGAAAATGTCACGTTTATTTACCAAAAAAGTTTACAAAACGTTATGCACGCTCCTTTGGATGCATGGTGGGCTCCTTCGGAGTTTGTATTGCAGAGAAACACCTGTTTACAGATGTCGAGTTACGTTTTTTTTAAATTTTTATAAATAAATTAGAGATTTTCAAACTATGAGAAATAATGCAGACTCTATTGGACGACCAATTCAACATGGTAAGAAATAAATTTAGCAATTATTTTGGCAGCCTCTACAGTACAGAAGCCACCTTGATACATACGTTTGAAACTTGTCAATTAATGTGAACATTGATGGAATGAAGGAGAATTTTTGCGATTATCTTCAATGGATGTAGAAAAAAGACATACATATATCAAACGCAATGTTTGTGCACCACTTTGATATTAGCTCTTGGTGCAGTCTTATTTCAGCCTCAAAACCCTTCTGGCCACTACACGCATGATGAAGCAGTAAACAGCAATGCATATTTTTAGTCACGTGAATGACAGTCACATGATCGAGTGCTCGCGGCTGCACGATCTTTTATTTAGCTTACAAAAAAGTCATTTAATAACCGGAAGCCAATGGCATCGTGCTTCTGGATTGCGCTACTTCATCCTAACATTAACTCAAGTGACAAGTCTTACTTTCCCCATAGCGACTATCAAATACATCTGTTATGTCATCGCTGAAGTGGCGCAACTACAGGGTGATATGAAGTTCATTGGCAGTAGTAACAGTACTGCGATGTGGTACGTTACGATCTAGGGGACGTTTCCGGCCAGGGCGAGGTCAATGGGACAAAAATATTGACATATAGCTTGTTCCAGTAATACGTAAAATAAACAGGGTAGTCCTAGTGAACAGAAACATGCGCAATATATATTTTTTGCATCATCGTCATCATCATGTACTGAGTCTATATACTGTTGCATGACTTAGAGCAGAAAAAGCTCTTTTACCGCTTAACACACGCAACAAGCAATAAAAATATAGCATATGTGCTGTAATAACAATGCATGCACATTAAAAGGCAGCAGTCATAAAACGTGTGGATATTTCACAAGCTTCATATTAGGAACTAAATGCCCTTGGCTATAGAGAGTAACACGCGTGCAGCTTGGTGAATTTTGGTAAAAACAGCTTTAAGAAAACATGGTTAAAAATATTAAAATACCTCACCCATAACAATTCAAATTTCCACGCTATTTTTATTTGTGTATAAAACGCGCGTTTAATTTCGTGTTCAGTTTTCATTCATTTCTACATTTCAATATTTAAAGTTATTTCAAATGCAGGCCATTTTTTTAAATTAACGCCATTTATGGGACATTTTGCACAACATGCATGCAAACGTTCTACAACAATATGGCGTCAAAATACGATTTGAATGAGGATCTATTGCAAAATTTTGCATTTCCAACCTGCGATTATTTCTAAGGGTTTGTAACTGCAACTTTGCAAGCTGCCATTTTTTTACATCATCGCTTAAAAAATGTGTAAATTTAGTCATTTTGGGGAAACCATGTTTCGTCGAATAATAGGCCTATAGATAGCGGCCAGTGCCATCTGGAAACTTAAATGCCTTCATGGTGCTACGTTCAAAAGAAAGACAAAGCTAGACAGTGAAATGGAAGTGTATACAATTGTAGTTTCATTACGTGAAACAGCTTATCATGCAATATCCGGGATCCACCACTCAAAATTGACAAGTGGATAAAGGAAAATGAAATTAAAATCAGTGGATTCGTGTCACAATCTTTGAGAGCTTTCTTCTTGACTGACCTGTTTAAGAAAGAATCCATAACCAAGTCATGGAGATAAATGCGCATTGTAAGTCACAAGAACATGACGCCATCTATTTGGGCACCTTTGTTAACGATAAGAATGCAACTTGACAAAATGGACACTTTGAAAATCAGGATTACAAGATATACACAGCAGATGTTACTACAGCAAATGTGGACACCTTCCTTACACATATTTAGGCCTATATATGGAACAATTTCACCAGTTGGAAAACATTTTTAAAATAGACGGTACACAGTACTGTATGACCTCGTGTCCTCAGCTACAGCACGTTCCTTTAATTTCAGAAGCTTGAGAGAGACTGTCTAGTTACAACAAGCGCCTTTTTGTTTCTTAGTTCATTCTATTGTTTGGATTATAAAGGACTTTTATTCATGAAACATGATGCGGAATTGCGACGGAAACTTAAAAGATCATCCGAACTAGTGCACAGGATGTGATAAACAAAGCTCACACTAACCGACTGCAGTTGTCGTTTGAAATGTTATGATAACTTCTTCCCTATACTATCCTGTCCGAGTGGCTAACATCTCTTAAAAATCGTGCACACCTGACTGTGACTTCAAGGACTTCAAAGATTTTAAAGACTTCAGTTAGACTTCAATGGGACTTGAAAGACTTCAGGCTAATATTCAATGATTTGAAATATTTTTTGTGGTATTATTTCCAGCTAAGTGACTGCCCATAAATTTCATTACGCTAAATGAGCTGTTTTTTCTCAATGTAACGTTACAATCCATGCAAATATTCAAAAGTCTAAATATTGTATATAAATTTACACTCATACCTCGCTATGATACGGCGTCTCGCTATAACGGCCCTTTGTTTTATGTCCATGTGGCCAAAAATAATGAATTTTAACCTAATAACACTTATACATGAAAATGCATGGGTCTTTGAGGCGTGTGGAAGCATTTAGGTCACTAGGATCTCCAATGGACACCCTCTTTTTTTAAATAAAATTTAATCATTTTTCTGCTTAATTAAAGTGAATTTGTCATTTGATGGCTTACTTCAGCTAAGACCAGTGACAGCAAGCAATGGTGTAATGCAATTCATCAAACTATTGCATTTTTTGTTTAATAAAAGTATTTTAATTTTGCAATTGAACTAAATGCACTACTGAAACCCTAGTTCGATATAAAAATATTTAAATTTATACTTTTTAGCATGATATGTGGAACGTATCCCGCGTAATTTATGCAGGTGTGTATGTACAGACATGTTTCGTTATACAGCATTTCGCTTTACAACCAACGTTCTAGGAAGCTATCTACTGTGGGCCGTTTAGTGAGGTACATGTATGAGTGTATTTCTTCTGGTAACATTTCAGAATCGTTACATCGTTATATAGAATGCCATAATCAGTTCAAACAGGTGGGCTTGACATGCAAAGCGTATTTGAAATTGCATTCAAATTAGCTGGAATTCAGCACCTATATAAAGCAACGTAAAAATGATCGTGAGAGGATTAAGTAATTTGGTTCGATTTGAAATTTAGGCACGCTTTTAAAAAAATTATTTAGTAGCTCTGCGAAATTGCAGATACTCAGTTTTGGTTAGAAGGCACCTTGAAAAGGAATGATGCATCGAAATAGCTCATGAAATAGAATGTCGACGTCTATTCAAAATACAAAATTTCACATCTGCCAGATCCCAGAATATTTCCCCTGAAAAATATAGCATTTCCTATACGGAGTTAATTTGGGATTTTTAAAATGTCAGCAAACGAAAAAGTTTCCCCACAAAATAATCGTTAAATTAAA
Source organism: Rossiulus vilnensis (assembly GCA_034700785.1). Classification (NCBI taxonomy): domain Eukaryota; kingdom Metazoa; phylum Arthropoda; class Diplopoda; order Julida; family Julidae; genus Rossiulus; species Rossiulus vilnensis. The sequence continues at coordinate 10,822 of JAQIXS010002336.1, forward strand.
CGAAATTTTAATTCGCAGTATATAAATTCAAAGTAAAGACTTGGAAAGAAAAACTAAAAATAGTTTCATTGATGACAAGTAAACATCATAAATAATCTTAGCACTAACGACAACAGCTGCCAACCTGCCACACGTTCCTGTCACATCAAACATTTTATGCTACGTGAAAAAAAAGTGCAATTTACGCAGAAATAAATTATGCAAGGCAGTTCAAATTATACATGAAATGATTTTTCGTAAATCGTCGCGTTACTATTAAAACAACAATAACCTGTTTTGATTAGAAACCAAAGCATACGCCCTGTGATAACAAAATTCAAATTAATAATTAAATCCAAAAATTGGCCAAGGGCTAACAAAACCTAAACAAATAGCACCGAGTCAACAAATCCAATTCTGCCATTGATTGACAATGAATTACTTTTATCACAACAATGTCTCTTATTTTCGACACTTGAATAGACCAGATTTTCCCAACATTTCAGGAAACCTCACAAAAACCTCTTGGCAAAAAAAAATGTTATGGTTAGTACTGACCTATGGTTAGTACCTTTCCTAGCACTGCACATGGCGGTCGATGAATTTTGGAGCGCAGTCAGTGTCCACCCAAGCAAATGCAATAAATATAATTGCGTCGGAGTGACCATGGCAAGCTTCCAATCAAAAGACAACATGTTTGATTTTCTGATTGGCAATATTGGATAGCAAGTCAACCTATCTAATTCAAACAGCGTTGCTAGACACAATCGGGTACATAGATCGCATCAGTCTATTTTACTCTAACATCTGAAGCTGCAATGGAGCTCATTGTTGTTGCTAATCACGCCCATGCATTATTAAACGAGGCGTGCAAGGATATGTCTGCATCAATCGCACGTGGCACTAAGACATTAGGTCTATCGCTTTAACTCACAAGCAACGTTTAAGCTTTTAAATCTCTCGTGTGTCTCTTCAGCATAGCGCGATTTAAACGATAGCTTCCAGAAGTGCAACTCTGCGAAAATCAATTTCAAATTTATCTGCTAATGGGAGGCTTTCACAAACAGGAATTCATGTCCGACGCCATTAAGTAGTTTTCGCTTTTCGGATTCCTTATACCGTTACATGTTTTGGTAATAAATAAATAAATAAAACTGTTTTCCTTGCCTTGGTGCATGCATTTGACAAGGTGTATTTTTGCCAAGAATCAACCTTGAAAAATCTTCCCCAATAAAAGCGGCAAATTGTCGTGAACATTCTACTTGCATTTATAAATTATTATATTATATTGGATGGTGCTGTTTTTCCCCTCACATTTACTTTCAGTTTAATGGAACTATATAGGTATACAGGTGCTCAGAACATGCACTTGATAATGACAACTAAATTTATAATTCTGTATGCATATATATTCAATCAATGAAGAAATATTAATCCAGCATTAATTTTTGTTTTATTCGCGTAAAATGTTAAAAAATGGCTCTTTATACTTGGCTTGAGAAATAAACATGAAATGCATGTACAGGCCTTACTTGTATGAAGGAACGTATACATCATTCTCAGTAGCTTAAAACGAGAGAACGCATATTCAATAGTGTTACACCTTAATGCTTTCAAAATATTGAATTGCCGAGTAGTGCGGCTGCCTTTTTTATCTGGTAGCCCAAACACAGAAAATCCATCAATACTGGTACTTAAGACCTAAATCTGGCTTTGAAGAAGGCACACTCGTGCACAGTGTAAGACACCTAAAGGATGAGATTCAATTTACTACCGGGGCTTATGGATACAGAACATTCAAAAAACGTTGTGTGAATTATCAGGTGTTTCCTAGGCTAACGAAATTTTATCTACAAGGGAAGAACATGCATAGACATTTTTTGAATATCCGCTATAATAAAAACCGTTTTCGCTCACTTGGCCTGTATTCATTGTGCTTACTCAGCAACTGTGGAATTTATTAACGGATTTGCATCTGTTCCTTTTGCAATTTTTCATACATGTACACTATAGTGAAATAGAAGTTACACGTTAACTGCACTCATAGAAACTAAAAATGCAGCTCTCTTCTTTTTAAAAAAATAAACAAGTTTCCATATGCATAAAAGAAAAGGTCGCATGCTTTTAGATAAACAGAATAAGGCAATGGATTTTGCCATATGTTTAATTAGATACAGTAGAACATATCTCCGATAAAATATCGCTGCATTAAATTGCAATACTTTTATTTTCAAGTTCTCCACCACATACAAGTTAGTACTTGTAGCCTATGCAGTATAATTTTGTAGTGTTTTTGTTGCAAGTTTGGAAATTTTCAGTCACAATATTTCCACGTACGTCCATTTTAGTTATGCCAAATGATCATCTTTATTTTGTTGCTTTTCATTTGTGAACAAACGCCACTCTATTAACGAGTGTTGGCAATAAAAAGTATAAGGGTGCTGTTAATTCTCAATGGATAACAATCAGAGCCAAGATACATGCATGAGCATAAATACGTTTCTTCAACATTATACACATGCGCAGTTACTACAATAACGGGCTCATAAACGGAAATTCCCTAAATAAAGGTTTGTTAAGCCGGAAATAGTTGGCGGAAATGTGTAGTAACACGCACTTGCGGAAAGCTATGTACCAGTTAAATGCAACCAATTGCCAATTGCAAAACCTCCAAAGGATGGATTTCCAATAACATTTGGGATTCGATGTTTCCAGCACGGAATCAAGCATTCGAAACGCATACTCTTTTAGTTTATTATGACAGTTTGTGAATCACCGTCAATGTTAATAAATAAAAGCTGAATGATAACGCCCGTGATATATAAAAACAGCTTCCGATGCTTTGTCTGTCTTTCTTTCAGGGATTCAGCAGTGAGAAATAATTCTTCTGCCATCTGGATTTCTTCGCAAACGCTCAGTGAAACTGAGATTTAGTGTTCGGTAGATCAAGAACTATGCAGAATGCTAAACGGAAAATAACCTTACACCCACTATATTCATATTTCACATTTTTCCAGTATACACGAGTTTCTGATTGTCAGGGGGAGAGGTTTTCCACAAAAAAAATTACAAAAACCGAATGGAAAGTTTGGAAACGTTTGGGAAAAAAAACTAATCAGTAATGCTAAATTTATTTTCCTTAGCGTAGAATTAAGTTGTCCACTAAGTTGTCATGTATTTCGTGTAATTTGAAACCCCAGAAGATGATAACGTTATTTATGAATGGCCTATTTCCATTATTTGCATTGCATAGGCACATCAAATGTCAACATGCAATTCTTGTCCAAATAAATGTACGTTTAAGTAAAACCAAAGTTTAATGCCTTTAAATGTGTACAGATAAAAATGTTTTCCGTAACCAACAACGACATACCGCATAACAACTTCACAAGTAGAAGTTTGTTGAACATTTTAATCCACTATACTAGCATATCGAGGTTATGGCAAGTGTTTAACACACAAAAAAACTAAAAAGAAATTATTTTTTAACGCAGGTCTGCGTTATAATTTATAATTAGAAAATGTTTCGTTTATTTTTAAAAATAAAATAAAATGAAAAAAACACCTGTTTCCGAAAGTCGCATAACGTTTTTTATTCATTTATATTTATATATTTTTTTTCATTTATAAATAAAAAGGACAATTTCAAATTATAAAATCTAGTACATACCCTAGTTGACGACCAATTATACATTGGGGAAAATAAAACAAGTATTCGATTATGCATTCAACAAGTTGTCGCAAATTGTGCCCACAGGCCACGAAGAGACGACACACCCTTTAGAATTGATTTCAAATATTGTTCCTACCTTTCCAATTTCGGCGGGTGAAAAATGCGATGCGTAATCCCTGAAATAGGCCCGGTTCCAAAAGCGTGGGCGTGGGTGAACACTCCTCCCAGTTGGCCCTTATTGTGGCTCGGGCTCGCTGAGGTCGACGGGGTCGAAGGTGGCACCTGCATTATTGGAGATTTATCGCTCGTTTGCATAATTACTATCCCAGCACGGTGCAGGCCGTCCAGTCAAGAGGCGCTATTGCATTTGAGCAATCGAAGACGCAATTGGGGGAAATTCCAGCGATCTGATGTATGGATCAAAACATGCTTCGATCGAATTCGGACAGCTGATCTTCACATCCGCTACAACACCGGCAAAGTTTCTGCTCCCTGGCGGTAGTGTGGATTTTCGCGATTGCTTCGCATCTACCCACTTCAGTTTATAAAGTCGAAGCGATTTTGGTCACTAGCGCCCTAGCGCCTGATGAGCAATAAATCAACTGTGGCAGCAATTACATCTAAACCATAAAAAAACAATATTAGACTTTTCTGCAACATTTAGAGTATGTAACAGGAACGCAAATTCCTCTTCCAAAATAACTTTGACACTCTCAGCCATTCAGGATAACCCGAAAAAATTAAGTTTGGCAGCAGTTAAATATTAAGTGGAAAGTGTGAAAACCGAAAGCATCAAACCATAAAAAATAAAAGTTTCGCAACAGCAGGAAGGTGTAGAAAGTGACATGCATCTTATATAAACAAAACACAGAACGAAAGAAAAACAGCTCGATCGATATACCCACTTTGAATGAGAAAAAGCATTTCACTTTTGAGGACTTCTTTGGAATTTCGAAATTGTTTAATCCGCGCCAAATGAGCGTTTACTCTGAACAGAAAGCAACTACGATCTGATCCACAAAGCTAGTGCTCTCTAGACCTCTGGCAAACGGGATTCTGCAACAGCTTTGCGTTGTCCTTCAGCGCAAGCGCATTCCTTCTAAGCGTTGCCTAGCAACGTATCATAAATACCATCACGGCGCTGCAGTCACTAGCCTATCAACTTATTTTAAGAGGAACGTTTTCATAGTGGGGTTGTAGCTCAGTGGTAGAGCGTTCGCTTTGCATGTGAAAGGCCCCGGGTTCGATCCCCGGCAGCTCCATCTTCCTTTTTTTAAATTTTAAACCACTCTTAAGCGTAAATGTGTACTGATTTATCCACCACGTTCACGTATCAGTGTTCAATGAAAGCTTGATTCGAACAACATTTTTCCTTCCTTATAGCAGCAAAATTAGGCATTCATTTTTGGAGAACCAGTCATTCATTGTAAATTAAATCATCAGGTTTGTTGTTTGGTTGTAGATTCAATTTTTACACTGGCTTACATATATTTCTGCAAAATCAGGGCTAACCAACAACGTCAGAGGATGGGTCACTTTCTCTAACCTTGAACTCAGGGCCTACAAGGCAAAGCGCCTCTTGGTATTTAATTTTTAGAAGTTTTAATTTGGCTACTCTTGCCAGCAAACAAAACTACAGCAAAATCTGAATATAAAGTATTTCACATAATTTATAATAGTTACCTCTTCTTGGTTGAGATGCATAAACTAGTAGTTTGTTGAATGGATCTGCTAGAACCAAATGGCAAAGAAGTTAGTTATTTCAGTTAGGTATTTACAAGTTGCCTAATATTAAAATTGACAAATGAAGGAATTTCTTAGTTTTTCATTATTCTCTTATCATTTCTTAGCATGAATTTTGACCTTGTGCAGGAGCCATGTTATCTTCTCTGTATCCTTCCAATTTTAGTATAGTGTATGCAATACCAAAGCAAATACTGACATAATCACATCTTTCCAGCCAGATTAGTCACAGAGACCAGTCAGCATGAACCAGAGCAAATGAAATGCAACAAAAAATAGTAAACAAATTAAAATCTAGTAAAGCAGATATTTTGCAGGACTCGACGAAAATATCAGTTCAATGAATAACGGCCAAATTGTTAATGCATCAAATTGCTCGTCATGGCTCCAACAACTAAGTGCACTATAAATTAGTTGCAGTCAGTTTTATTTCATGCACAAATTAAAGTAAGCCAATTCCATTTGCCCTTTTAATTCATCAAAAATCAGTCAACCTACCATTATCACTTGTAATAATTAAACAAAACCTTGAGATATTTTTGTTATTTTCAATTTATTCACGGAATTTCCACAGTCCAGTCAACCAGTCCTGTGTCTAGAAAATGCTGGCAATTCTAGTTTTTTTTGCAGAAAACGATATTAATTAGCAATAAACACATTTGGAATCGAAAATCGCATGGCTATGGGAGATTCTTTCACAAACTTAAATGCTAGGGATGAATTTTGTATGAGCATAAGCGAGGTTCTAACAACACAAACAACTGAAGTATATTAATTAGTTAAAACATTGTGCTGTTAAAACCAGAACATTTAGCAACTGAATTTTGTAAACATGTTTGCATGAGCAGTTGTGAGTGCAACTGTTGGATAGGCATACATACAGAATATCTGTAGTTATAAAATAAGGCAGAATAGACATGTACAATAATTAAGCAACTAAAAAACTGCCAGATCCTGATGATGTTGCACAGGCAACTGCTCCACCACATACAGTGCAATGCAATAGTGGGATGATGCAGGAAAGGGACACAGGGCATATAAAAACTGTCACATTGCCATCTTTATTTCCATTCATCTCTGAAGCGGCTGGTGGATCTGTCTTCACATACTAGAGCAATAATCGGCACTTATTTTTGTCGACTATTGTTGCTTACAATCCGAAACGGCTTGTCCTTTTTTATCAGCGTCTTCTGCCTGCCAATGTAAACAAATTCAATACGTTTTGAAACTTCAAACATGTACCGGCACCATCTAGTGAAAGAACTTCGAGATGGCAAGGAAATACTACAAGTTTTTAGTCCTTCAGTCTATCTTGTTCAAATACACTCTACCAACAAGAAAAATTAATTTGCAACACCAAAACACAATAGTCATTCTTTCAGCAATACCAGCTGTCTGATAAACGTTCCCAAGAACAGGATAGTCCAAAAAGTTGTCACTCATAACTTAAGCTAGGGTTCACAGAGAAATCATATTTAACTTTCCAGGTTTATTGAACACATTTCCCTGACCAATGAAAATGCACAAATATGAGATATGCAAATGCAAGGAATGCTACAATTTAAAAAGTGAATTACATATTCCTATAGATGCAAAACAACTAAATATCAATGGTATCTTCTGTATTTGGTAGTGAAAATTTCATATTTTACCTGCTGGGAATTAATTTTTTTTTCTAAATTAGTTGCACACAAAAATCGGCAAACATTAATGTGAAATTCTTTTGAGGTAATTCTGAATGTACCAAATTGTCAAGAGAATTAATGAAAGGCAATTTAATGCTTATAATGCCAATATCCTTTTCCATGACACAACTTTTTAAGCAATCCTTCCTTCTTAAACATAGTACAAGAATGTTTTATCTACATTTTTACACAGAATGCAAAATCACAAAAACGTCGCCCATTCCTCAGCAATTGAACAAATGGTGCAATAAAGAATGTCTTCTTTAAATTGATAAGTGCTCCATAGCTCACAGCCTTTACTTAGTGAAAACATGAACAATTAATTATGTAATAGCACATAGTTTATTAATGTTCACAATATGAAACTGCCAATAATGCTTATGGCATTTAGGGCTATAATACAAAAGCTTCCTTCCACGAAATCAAATATTAGCAGCTTACATTGGGATTGTAATCCGCATCGTTCTCCTCATCGTCGTCATCCTCATTTTCATCCTCCTCCTCTTCCCCTTCTTCATCATCGTCATACTAAAGAATAAAAAATTGGTTAAGCAAATAGGCAATTATAGGTACCAAGCTACGATTATAGAAGTGCATTACGTCTTCATCCAATGCTTCGCCAGTAAAATAGAGGACGGCGCGAGGGACTATTCGCTCTCGAATGTAATGGCCGATCTCAAAATCAGCTGCCAAGAGGGCCTGCAAGTCTTCATCCTGTAGAAAACATCAGTGCACAGGTCAAAATTTGCAAACAGCATACAAAACGCATTAAAATTAAGAATTATTCCAGTCAGAAGTACATACCACTTCGGCATCCTCATCTTCTGGAACTATAAATTTATATATGAAGTACTGTTAATTAACGCAAAAAATATCACGTAAAGCGGTCGTTCAACGTCAAAATTAACTTACTTGTTGGCGGAGTGAAAAAGTTAAAGAAAGAATCGTTCTGCACTGTTTTGGTGATGGTTCGTACAGATCCTCGCGACTTATGCTTCTGCTTCTTTTTAATCATTTTAACGGTTACATTTTTGCCTTTCTTCCAGTCAATAGGACATCTGAAATAGTATTTGTTTAAAAACTGTTCACCCATAAAACTGGGTAAAATATTTCTCTACTACAAAGCTCAACACACCCTTTGCATTTAATAATTTCTGGTCCCTCAAAGGAAAATGGATCTCCTTCTTCAGGTGCACACTTCATTTCATATTCCTTAGTTAACACTGTATTACTAAAATATTCATTAGGCTCAAAGTGAAATTCTAAACAAAATCCCTGAAAAAAGAAAATATATGCTCCATAAAATACAATGCCAAAGTTAATCAAAGTAAGCAAAGAAACTACTCTGATAACATCAACGGAAATACTTGTGCCACATACCATTGGATCTTTTTCAGCCATCTTAACTTTAATATCTTTTAAATGCTTGAGGATAGGTTCGTCGTGTTCTTGCACCATTTCTGCTAGCGTTTCCACGTTTTTGAATATAGTTAACCAGAATTCAGGAATGCCAGTTTCATTTGCTGAAAAATACAGCTTCTTGTTATTAAAAAGTATGAGTGCAACCAGTAAAGTACAATGAAATAATGCTAAAATTACAAAAAGGGACTAATGGGACATAAGAATTCCTGATGTCCGTATCCAATTACTTACTTTCTTTACTCCGAGCATCTTCAATTTTTAATTTGTTCTGCGCATCATCAGCCAATTCATCCTCATCTTTTTCATCTTCAGAAGGCCACTCGCATTCTTCGTCGTTAGGTTCATACTGGCCAGTGGTTACTTGCACTCTCTACAATAACAGAACACCAATTTATTTATCCAGTTTACAAAAATAATGTTTCATTTTTTTTTAAAGAAAACGAAAAACAGGTGCAATACTAACCTTATCATATAATGGTTGATAAAGCTTAGTATATTTGCATTCTAAAGCGTGAACTTCTTGGAAAAAATTGGCCTCAATTTTGGTGGCTTCAAGCTGCAACTTCTTGAGAGCCTTGATACGTCTTTTCACAGGTTTAGGCAAACTTAAAAAAAGTTTTACAAATGAGTGACATTGAAAAGATATGTCTTGAAAATATACATCTTACTGTGGATTTTTCAAAAATTCGATAAAACTTACTTTGCAATGTAGCCAGAAGGAGAGCCTACAATGGTACCCAATTTATTCTGCAAGGCAGCTAGTAATTCAGGATTTTTCATAAGTTGAGATGTCACTTCATCTTAAAAGGCGAAGAAAATTTATTAGAAAATGCTGGTCATGTTCAAGACTAGTTAGTCATGCAAACTTTCTTGATACTCACTTGCTTTGTTGTCATCGACCTCAACTTCTTCAACATCTTCGACATCCCCATCTTCATGGCTCCCTCCCCATTCCATTGCCCTATAAATAAAACATGTCAACATGTGTCATCTGTCAGTTTGCCAAGTAGTCTTGACTATATTTTCCCACTAAGTCAAATTATGTAATTTTCAGATTTTTCGGTGATTTAACTTACTTTTCAGGATCTGCCATTATAAAAATTAAATCTGAAAATAGCAACAAAAATAACTAACTTAAAATTACTGAAACAAACCACTGTATTAGGTTTTAGAAAGTAACACTCCATATATCACGCATTTAGCAAAATATGTGACAGTAATAACGATTAAACGCAGCAGCTCAAATCTGTTAGATTTGACATTTTCTGGACCATTAAATATACGTGTGCATATTTGCATTACATGCATAGATGAAACCAATTTAAGTCTAGTATTTCACAATCTTTCCAGGATGGTCGTCTAATGCTCATTATTAACTCTTATATCCTCACCATGGTCATGAATGTAAATATAGACGAGCAAAAGCATACAGTCATTTGGACTTAAATTATCTGAACCTAGCACATTTCAGAAATCAGAAGTTGTTTAATGCTCTGGCTTCCAAAGAGATTGTATTTGAAAAATCTATGGCAACAAGTTCCTAGCTGATGTTTAATAATGTGCATTCCTGATCAGGTCCTATTCATAATGCTTCTGGAAATGAATTGATGAAGACCAAAACTATTAATCTTTCAGACCCAATATTATATTGATCTGGATTTTCTCAGTTCTCATTATTTTATTTCTATTACAAAATAAACACCTGACTAGACTAGATCAGTGTAATATTGAGTTGAAAAGATTAGCAGTTTTCTTCTTACCAACTTTCTTTTTACAAGTTTTCAGCATCATTATGAGGAAGACCTGATCAGACATGCACATTTTTGAAAATTCACAAAGGAACATATTGCTATTGCTCTTTCCAAATACCAGTCAAATCATGGTGATAATTTGTTGGGATGATACAGTGATAAAAAACTATGGGTTAATTCAAGTTTCATCAAGGACGAATTGATTAAAAACAATGAGGTTACAAAGTTTAAACTGCACGACGAAACACGATTCTTGCGTTTGCACTGCATCGCCATGTGCCAGTATTGCAAACAAGTAATTTATGATAAGAAAAGGAGATATAAATGTACTGTGTATAACACATTCATTCATCATGTTGGCGTTGTTGGAAAGGCCAACGTCCCGCGATTTCTTTAATTGCAATGCACATCATCTTGGACTTTTAATACAAAATGAAGTACAATGTAGTTGTAATTTACAAGATAACATCGTCAACTTTAATGTCAATTTCTTTATCGCGTACTTATATAGTTTCTAGGCATTCAATCAAGCGACAAAACAGCCGAAAATGCGATTTATAAACATTTCATTAGACTTTGTCACATCCATACGGCGAGGCAAGGTAGGCCTAACGTCATGACAATGCGGCTTTTGTTCAGTGAGCAACATTAACAGTAGAACACTTCGTACTAGTTAAACTACTAAACACCCGTCAATAGTGGGTTATGTTAAACATGCACTGAACTGTTATTTCAGATTGATGTAGCTTAAGATTGGGTTCGAATACAATAAAAGGTTAATTTTGATAACAACATGGCTGCCATCTAAATGCCTGCGTTCTAAAATCGAAGCGCGTTTCTTCGAACAATTACAAAAATGAAATGAACGCTCTCGCATAGCAACACCATAACTCTACCAATAGTTACTTCGAGTTCCTCCTTAAAATGGCAAAAAATACTTCAAATAAACGAAACTTATCAAGCTTACCAAGTTCCAAAATGCGTAGAACCACAACACGAGGCGGATGGCCGAGATAAAAGACTGCAACTTGGATGTCGTAATATTTTGGCGCGTTTACCTGCATGCAACGCCATCTAGCGACCGGCAGCGCGTGAAGCTGACGCAAATTTCTCTATTTTTAGATGTTCAGGAGGCATTTTTGAATCTTGATATCTTTTAAATTCAGTTTTTCAGTAGATTTTACCCATTTTTCTAGCATTTCTTTCGGTATTAAATTCGGAAATTCCATCTGACTATCTGGACGTTCTATTTCTTTGAACCCCCCTCTGTCCAGCAGTGTCCAGTTTTTGCAAATCCCTTTCCCACACGTCCTGTGTGGACCAGAACAGAAGTGGAGCAAGGATGGCGAACCTTTTCCTCATTAGTGCCAATATGTAAAAAGTAACTCGCCAAACTGATTGCTGTGTGTCACAGGAAAAACTAGAACTGAACCTGCTGCAGGCATATCAATTCAATTCAAAACAGTGCCCTACTGTCGGCAAAGATTTGTCATCTTTGCCATCTGCCATCTGATTTGTCATCTGCAGTACTATGGCGAAATTTTTTGCAGTTCTCGGTTGCAATGCGGACCCCTTCGCTTGCCAGCGACATTCGCCATTGATGATGTTCGGGATATTAAACGAGAAGGGAAAAATAGCCGTTGATTATAAATTACATGAGAGCTGAAGTAAATTCACTTTACTTTACTGTGGAAACCACAGTGTAATTCAGCAGAATCCAAATTCTGCGCGAAAAACATGTTAACAGCAGAAACAAATTCAGAACGCCCAAATCTGAATTTTAAAACATTATAGAATAGCGCTAAAACCGAACGCAGCGCAGTGGCGCCATCTAGCGACGAAAACACAGCACGTGAGCATGCAGCGCACACATACTTCAACAAGAGGGACCTGAGCACAATAGTCAAAAACTTTGGTGTACCCAAATAACTCAATTCATAAATAACGTACTACTTTTTACATGTTGATATGAAACCATGATAGATAACATCGACAAGAATGTTTAATATTCTAATTACTAGCAAATAAAGGAGTAATTATAAATTTGATGAGCAAATCATCAATTACAAGTTATATTAGTACATTTATTTATTTAGCGTTTTAAGCAATTCACCGATATCGCCAATGTTTTGTGCGTAAAAATTGGGAATAAGCTTTTGATCTTCGATGGAATTACTCATCTTGCACTTTTCAACATCTTCCAAACTTGAAACGCCTGTTAAAACCAGTGCAGTTTTTAACCCACAGTTGGTCCCAAGTAAAATATCAGTATCTAACCTGAAATAACGTATTTAAACCAAATTTAGAGAAATAAAAAAGCATGAAGCATTTATGAAATATCAGAGT
>JAQIXS010002337.1:0-23418 GCA_034700785.1 Rossiulus vilnensis
CCACATCGCAGCTCCAACCCCAACAGACGGTAGAAATGAAGCTATCTGTCTTCAGATCCCCAACAAGATATGGGTTACTTTTAGTTCAAAAACCTAGCTAGTATAACACCGATGAAAAAGTTAAATATGGACACATACGGGGTAATATATGCTATAACTGGCCAGCGAATAATTCTATAAATTACACGTGTATTTGCATCGTCATACATACACGTAGCAATTAAATGGATTACACGAAGATAAATTTTAATTTTAACGTGTATGTCTATCTGGAAATATGTCGACATATATGGTGATGCAGTATGTAAATCAGATGAGATACCAGTTTACCCTAATAAAAAAAACATCCAGTCACTCAAGGTACCCCTTAGGAAAAGTACATTTGACAGAAAAAATAACATCCCTTAACCGAAGCAAGTAAAGTAAGAGTACCAGAGGCCACAAGTTGGACACATGCACTCCAGGTGACAAACGAAATTGATGCATAACGGTTACCCAACTCCATCTAAATCATCTTCGCAAGGGATAAGAGTGGCAAACGGAGGACAAGAGAGGGAGAGAGACCCCTTCAGAGAAAGTTATGTGACAAAAAAAATCCACACCCTTTCACCCAAAAGCAGATAAGGTAAGGGTGCCGGCGGCCACAAGTAGGACACACGCACTCCAGATTACACCTAGGGGGACTCCTAAGAGAAAGCACACGTGACAGAAGAGATAAGGAACCCAATTGGTCACACCCCACCAGGGGCATCCTCGCAAGGGGCAAGAGGAGCACCTCGAGTACCCTTAGGGAATATCATTTGACAGAAAAAACTCCACATCCCTTCAACCAAAGCGAAGATAAGGCAAGGGTACCAGAGGCCACAAGCACGACCCAAGGTTACCCCTAGGAGAACCCCTCAGCGAAAGCACACGTGACAGAAGAGATAGCAGCCCAATGATCACCCCACCCTACCAGGGGCATCCTCGCAAGGGGCACGAGTGGCGCCCAGAGGACACGAGAGGGCACACCTCCGAACGCGGCCCAAAACCCCTAAAGAAACAGACGTGACGGCTTACCCGGCAGGAGACAGTCGATGAGGGTCAGTTGCCGACGTCCTCAGGTGGTGTCCAGCCCGGCATGTTGGGGGGTGCGTCCCCCCGCGCTGTCCCCGAGCACTGTCTGCGCGAAGTGCGTCGCTAGGCTTAGGGGCTTGGCCACCATAACAACGGCATCCGAGTGCGATCACATCCACCATCCTCATCAGCGCCCTCCTCCAGCGACGGCCGTTTGCGAGCAACAGACACGCAGCGCAGCCTCAACTGGCGTTCAAGAGAAAAAATGGGAGGTGATGTCATCACCAATGTCTCCCCCTATGACGTCATCGGCCTCGCTTTCGTCCAGGCACCACAGTCGCAATCACGACCACTGATCATCCTCCTCTTCCTCCTCCTCCCCTTCCTCATCTCCTCATGATCATCATCGGCAGCTAGGCGGAAGGAACGACGACGCCCAAATCCTAACTAGCCCTGGGACGAAGCGATGCTGCATTTTTCGCAAATTTAATTTCGCCATTTTTGCGCCTCGGATATTGATCCGTAGTTAGGAGCAACGGCGGTCACGTGCGCGGCCCGATCCCAACTAGGCAGCGAGTGGAGAAGCAGGCGGTGGTGGAAATATGGATGGGGTGTGGAAGTGCAGCTGCATGCGCATGAGCGCACGAGACTTCGTTCGAACTGTCGAACAAGAATGCCGGCGTTCCATTCTGTTTAATGATATATACTATTTTATTCGACAATATTTTATACAGTATCTCCGAGGAATATTTCAACAATTGCCCTCAAAAAGTTAAAACAATTGGATATTTACATGCCCTATGGTGCGGCGTAGATCTGCTAGATTCATCGTCACCGGTAAATACCAGCGAGACACTATAATCAAGAATAAAATACTAAGGGAATACTAATTGCAAATGCTAATAAAATTACATATACATGGGCGCTGATCTTAATAATGGAATTATTTGACATATCCACACATAAACTTTGGTAACTAAAATATTAGCGCATTTTTTTAGATTTCTCAGTATTTTGATAAATTTAACGTAAAATCCTCACATTTGATTTTCTATGAGTGCCAACCACTTAATATAATTTACAAAATTCTACATTTTCGCACCCATTTCCAGTAATATTCCTAAGCAAAAGAAATCAAAAAATGTGATTTCTTTCTAATTTCCTTCCTGAATGCCTCAATGACAATTGCATTAACTTATTTCCTTAAGTAGTTTTACTTTCTTTAAACTGTTCAATGATTAAGTCAAAGTAAGAAAAATAAATACTGTATAACCATACTAAATGACTTAGCAAGGGCTCAATGGTCTGCAGACATTCCTTATTAAGTATTAAACTCTAAATAGGAATCCTACAGTACCGTATTTATTGCTAAACCGGAAATGCCCTTCCAAATTATTACCTTAAACACTTAAGTCATTGACTTGCTTAACACAAGCAATACAGTGAAGCCATGGACTTTGATTTTGACCCTTATTTCCATTTGCTTGAGTTTTGAGACTAGAATTACTCAAATCGTTTCCGAACAACTACTGCCGGCAATTTAATCGCCGTATCCGCTCTCGGGCGACGTTAAATAACCTTAAAGACAAATTCAGACGGCACGATCTGCCCCCTGGTGCATTTCGTTTCACCAAATGAACGAAAAAAATAATAAAAAATAGTGAAATGGCTGCCCCTAAATGGCGCAATCAGGCATAGCGGGGATGCAATGCGGATGAAACGGCGCGCAAGGGGCGAGGCCTATTTTTTCATTACAAGTAAAACGCATTTCATTCGTCGTTATTTATTCCGGTGCTATTTGTCACATTTGATTTTTATGCCGGTTAGGATGGCGCATTGCCCATCTTCGTCAACAATCGCGGTGCCACTAAAGATGAGCGTAGCCATGACAACCAGCGTTGTTAAGGCTTTTCCTACCAATTTCTGACTGGGACCACTGCTCGGGGATAAAAGCGAGACAATGATTTTATTGACTCGTTTTTAAGTTAAATTTCGGGCTTTTTCTTTCCTTCCCACTCCCTCCACCCAGTCCGTCCAAATACGAGCCCAAAAGCGGTGCCAAATGGCCATTGTCTGGTACAGGCAAAGAGAGGAAAGGCAAACGGCAGCACTTCAAGCAGAAGGAGCAATGGATCAAAACTCAATTTAAATATCGAAATATGCGATACTATTTATCAATTCCTCTCCAAATTTGAATGCTGTCACTCTGTGCAAACAAACTTCAGACGTCAAAATACAAAAAAACAAAAAACAGAAGAACTCTTTTCCATTTCAAAATGTTTGCTTTCTGTTGCAAGAGCATACAAATCTGAACTGTTTTCTAAAGTATAGTTTTTTTTGATATTGTGCTTTCGATTCTTCTTGGCAGTTTTGCCATTACAGTTATTAAATTCGTTTAGCAGGCGTGTTCATTTTCACCGCCTAGCAACGTTGACTCTGTCGGGTTGATAGGCAATCATGAAATCAACACAAATAACTTTGTTTTGTCAAATAAAGCAATAATAATGCTAATAATATTATTGATTTTGCTCAAACATTTGCATTTTGTCTACTTCCGCTTATTGCTTGCGGAATATCGAAAATATCATTATTAATGGCCTAAGGACAATTTAAGTGTTCGAAAGCAAAATGTCAATTATTTAGACAAACAAAAAGATTTTTTTTCGACACATTGCAAATTTAACAACATAGCCGAAAATCCGATGTCGTCCGAGTTCAAATCTAGCAACATGAATTTTTCATGCGTTTTAATCGCCGCATGCTTTTTAATTGCTTAAGATCAGTACCAAAAAAATAAGTACTACATGTAAATCAGTTATTATGCATTGAAGACGTTTACTTAAAATATCATGCTATTTAGTCTATAGTACAATTGTTTTTTTAAAAAAATCATATGCTAAGTGTCAGGCTAACTGAAAATTTAAAAAAATATATATTTTATTAACATAGGAAACACTTTTTAATAAAGGCCTACATTAAAAAAACCTAATTGTCAAAATCTATCATGTTTTGATAATATTAGAAGAGAATTAATTTAATAGAAGCAATTTATTTATTAAGTCTCTACATACAATTGCAGCTATTAAGGTACCGAAGATGCTGCAGTTTCTAAGTAGCCTACATGTAAAAGATATATCGACTATTTGCGGTAATTTATTATTAAGTTTTTTTTTCGTTTTTCTTTTTGTATACAATTCGAAAAGATTTGTTTTGAATATTTAATACCTACTTTATGCTGTATTTACGTTTTGATACATTCTGAATTTATACAGTATGGATAAACATTGCATTTATTTAAATGCTGAAAATATACATACATGTATTTCACTTCTATATGCCCTTACGTTTTAAGAATTTAAAATGTATGCTTATGTACTGCATACTTTTGTAAAATATATACTTAAAAAAATATACATTATATTATATAGAGACCCCCCCCTCCTCCATCCTCCACTTTAATTAGCCAATTCTGTATTTCGGTCTGCATTTTAAGTTAAAATTCTTTTGCCATGCACATTAACAGCACGACGGGAATTTCCGAAATTCGTCGTTATCAAAGAACAATTGCTCCTCTTCCCCACCCCTTCTCGAAATTCCTTCATGAAATTTACAATTGTGGACAACATCAACATCAGCAGCACCAACGTGGGCTTTACATAAACAAGTTTGCGCTACTAAAACCGAAAGAATTTCTCGTTCCCCTCTCGACATTCCGATCCGGTGGTCAATGTATCACCGGAGCATATAATATCCGCCGCTGACCACTGGCTAGCCATTCGAAAACCATCAGAGGCGACTTGAAGCTACATTGGAGTTTACGAAACCGCGAAATTGTCGCCATGTGGAATAGAACGGTCAGTTATTACGCACACTTCATTGTTTATAATAACAATCGAAATACCGCTGGTCAACTGGTCAACGCATTATTTCTGCGCCAAGAATCAGCAATTCCTCCACCAGGAAGAGGAAGAGGAGTTCGCTACAAATTCCCCTTTGGAAATGTTTTTATTTACTTTTTTATTTGGAGCATTATTTTTCTGCCCGCTAGTGCGAAATCGTGTTAGCATCTTGTTATTTTTTCCTTCTCGTTTATCAGGGATAAATCGCTTGTAAATCAAGTCCATGCCAGAAACGTCTATATGCCAACAATTTTTTTTTATTTGGTGCGTGTTGCTGGTGCTGCTCAGGGCTTAATGTGGACAACGCTTTCAATCACGACACTGAGAAATATAATAAAACCAGCAGCTGTTGTCAAAAAATCGAGTGTTTGTCTGGTCGAGCAAAAGATACGTCCTTCACGCCCAACAATGAAAATCCCCCAGAAAATTCATATTGCATCGCGCCTCAACGACCAGTGACTGAGTGCCAGCCAGTGTCAGTAACACTGGATATCATTTCTGACGGCTATGGACAGCGCTGACCACTTGCTGGCTTTTTATGAACAAACACGGGAAACCAAAATAGCCGACCAATTCAAATTCAATTGAACTATGGGTACTTCGTGTGCTGTACACCAGCATAGGTCTACGTGTGTATTAGAAAACCAAATAGAATTTAAATGTATGAAAACTCAGATTTTTCATGTATGGAATTCGATAGCAATATTTTTTTGAACATAAAAATGGGCTTCAACTGCTAAACCTTACACTACACGGCATATTCCTACGAAAAAAAACTACTCATGACATCAGCCCCCGATGTCACATGACGTCATGCGTAGGGATGACATCTTTTCAAAATAAAAATTACGAACAATAAATAAAGACCTAAAAGACGTCACTTTCACGCAATATTATGGTCGGTGTACCTCAAGGGCGAATGATTATTATTGAAAACTTTCACAGTTAAATGGTCCCGGGTGGAAAAATTTGATTTGGCCATGTATGGGGTTACATATGACATTACTGGCCATATATTGACATCGTCATACATGGCAACTTTAGATAAAGCCATGCATAGTATATGCCTACATACTTGGCCATATATGAAAAATATTCCATTTTCTACTAAGGAATCCCATTTGCTGCTCAATGTCCTTAAACAATGAAATGCATGCCAATATAATTAGCTATTAAATTAAACTATTCAAATTATATTTTCCATGCATGGAAAATACCTATAAATATGATTACATGTGTGGTCATAAGTCCGAATGTAAAGTCATATATGAAAACACTGTATGTGGACGGTCAGTTTATGGAAGAAATGTATTGATTTTATGGACTTACATAAATAGTTTATCGCATACGTGAAAAAATATAGGTACATACATGTACACTGTATTTATGAATATGAACGGAAATATGTGACCACACAAGTCCATTTATGGCCAATTTCTGGCCTAACCATACATGGAATAAGTCACATATGTCCATATGGCGTATAAATATAATATAAAAAGTTTCCATTTAAATACGCCTACACCTCTAACCCATGATCGTCAAATAATTAAACTTCTCTCCCTCAAACTGGCCACGTCTTATGTGCATCAAATAAAACAACACCTGGCACTTAGCCGCAGTTTAAGCGAAGACAAAACCTCAATTTTCTGAACGTGTTTGAGACCAGTGGTCAACGTGTCGCATCCCAGCAATTCGTGGCATTAAAACACGCACCTTTTCAAAATTTATGTCCTGGATGACCTATTTCCGTTCGACCAAACACCAGAAAGCAAACCTGGCGTAAATAAATTCAAAGTACGACCCATTCAGACCGCAATTTTTCGCGCCTGGCGGCCATTTTCAAGCGCGAACAAAACGCCATCGGCCCAGAAGAACATTAGCCGCAAAAATAAAATCATAAACTAATCAGCGCCAATGATCATGGCAGAAATTATCGGTATAGTATACTGAAAGAGGGAGTGTGAGAGAGAGTTAGATAAATTTCTGGACGAAGCCACAGCATTGTTCGCCTTTCCATGCTCTTGTCAAAACAGCTCAACGTAGGCGAATTTATTCGCTTTAACAAACGGGAAAGGATCAGAATTTTCCAATAAAATCAGCCATTTTTGCAGTAAATACGCCGCTCTTAAAAGCATTAAAACGAAATGGGGGCGACCACAAGACAACAACAACACAAAACGGCGCCCAACGACACGTGACACAGGCGCGCCAATCAGAAGCTTCCAGAGGGCATTCTAATCAACGCCATCTGGCGAGCAACAATGACAACCAAATATGATAATTCAGGTTTAACTACATGTAGAAGTGATTAAGCAGACTTCATCAAGTAGTGAAATTGTTTGAACGTCACTTCTGTTGTATGACGGTTGCTAAGATGACAGGAACTTTTCATCATTTGTCATTTTAATGTTTTGCAAAATGTTTTTGATATTTTCCCAGATTTCTACCAATTTTAAATGAAAGCAGTCTAAAAGATTTGGTTATTCAAAATGAGTGACTTTACTGGGTTTGTTATAACATCTTAAAACTGACCTAAATGTAACCATGTAAAAATGATATTTCAGCGTCAAATACTTATTTCAACTTCTGCCCTACATTTCGATCATGTGCGAGAACTGGTTGTTCACTATAGGGTCTGAGTTATTTTTTTTATAATTCGAAATGTCCGTTTATTCATACAAAATTAAATATACCTGAAAATAAAAATCGCGCAACATTTTATGTCCGTCTTCGGATGTTTCATTAAGAGGAAAAATATATTTTCGAAGGACGCATAACGAATTTTTTACGAGCCTATTTTATATTATTTATAAAGAAACGAGACATTTTCAAACTTTAAAAAATAACAAAGATTATAGTGGATGACCAATTCTATACTTTTGAAAATAAATTATTTATCAATTATAATAAGTATTTTAAGCACAAAGTTTTGGCCTTATTTTCTCAAAGCCATTATATCATGGCCAAACGTTTTCTCTTTGACAATTTCAAAGGACATTGACCAACACTTCGACATTTAACGCTGGTTGCGGGCAGAACTCGGACATTGACATTGGTCAGACAAGCTGACAGCAATAGGCAGGTGTCTGAAAAGTAAATCCATTTCAGGGCATCCGAGTGCAATTATCCTAACGTTTCTTAGCGCAGGATTCACACCTATCTTAATATCGAAACCATTATTTCTAGAAATTTCACCAGCAGTTTGTTCATCACAAAGCCCAGCTTGTTATCTGTCGTGTTTTTTTCTGCCCTAAAATAATAAGTAAAATGTTAAGCGTGCAGAAATCCGATGGAGAGGAAGTAATAATGAACCCCACCAGCCATAACTCCCCCTACTATCATTTTAATGCAGTTATCAGATTAAAATCCACTTACAAGCTTTTCTTTTGTAAGCCCAAGACATCATCCGTACTCAGTTACTTAAAAACCCGTTAGATTCGTGTATCTGGGAGCGAGGTTCGATACAAGCCAGATATGGAAGAAGTGCCATCAAGCATGGTTTTTGAAGTGAAAATAATAATAAAAATAGAAAAAAAATCGTTTCGTACATGGGGTGATTACCGAAGCATGCTTCCCAGTCATTGCAGTCATTGCTGCTTAAGGTTCACTCGGCGAACTGGGTGGTGGAAGAGATAAAATTTCAAGAAAATAACAGGGCTTTGCTATCTTTACTCTTTTTTAGGTTATTGTAGCGTCTAAGCCACGCGTGTCACCACATCGCATTACATCAGTTGATAAGTCAACTAACGCATTCCCCAGGCCCCTCACACTCAACGCCACCCAAAAAAGTGTGTCAAAAAAGATAAGAAAATCTCACTTCAGCCGAGTCGGCACCAAATTAACGACTAGTGGATATTGGCAAAGAAGAAAAATCCCAACGAATAATTTCCAATAGTGCTGCTACGAAGATAAAGCGAGGTGGTTACCACTGACTGACAAAGAACCATGTTGAAGGTCCACTAATTAGGAGCAGGGCCTTCAAAATTAATACCAAAACTGCGGTAATTAACAACTGACAATGATTAGAAATTGTCAAGAAGAAATGAAAGACGGTCAAATGTTTAAGCAGCATCCTTTTGGCATGATTGGAACATGGGTGCAAACCATAACGTCATAAATACCAGAACCATAAAATGTTTTTCCGGCTTAATACATTGTTGGAGCCATTCCACACCTTCAGCCGTGGTGAGGAAGCAAATATTACGCCCCAAGGTCATATGAAGTGAAAATTGCATGTGACGTCACAACAACGTAATAGTCATGTTTGTGGCACATACACCGTCAACGTCGTTATGGCGTTTTAGGAAAAATTTCGATGAAAACGCAATTTTTTTCCGCTAATTTGATAGATTTCACAGATTTGAACGAAATAACATTATTTCTATCTATATTTTGTTAAAGAAGTGATGACAAATTGATTTTTTTTTGGCTTTTGGTGTGTTATGGTTTGACACCTTTTATTTATGAATGCAAAAGTAAGACTCACTAGGTAGAGTCTATTTGGCACACCCACAATGTTGAATTGTATTACAAAAACAATGATAAATTTAAAATTTCACAAAGAACTGTATTTATAAGCTGAATCACAATAAACGAAAGCAATACCAATATTATGTGACACTTAAACTAGCATTAAATCATTACAGCATCAATGGTAAATCGTTCAAATGAGGTTTTTTATTTTTTTGTATTATTATTATTATTATTTTGGAATAAACCTCAGTCATTTCACTATATTTTAGGACCTTATACTTATGAGACGTCACATTTAATATAGATGTACGACGAATATTTTGGGTCCTTTCGCAATAAAATTAACTATCTAACTAAAAATGACGTCGTCATCGACTTCAACAATAACACTTTTTATCAAACATACGTTTTGTAGATACTAGCTGTTTTACTGCAGCAGTACACTACATCAATTTGCAAATCAAACATTTGTAAAACACCTAGACATTCAATAAACATGTTGCTAGCAATGGGAAAATATACACAATGAATGTACAGATCACTAATTTTCTCAACAAATTATTAAATTTTAAAAGTGAAATTGTTGAAACATGCAAAGCGATGTCATTGTTAAAGTGTCATTGTATTACTAAAAATACTGATCGAATTACCTTTTTTGGTGTAATGTCATTTTATAGGACGAGATTTCGTTGCGAACCCCCACCCCAAACTCGAGGGGTCCTTTATGTACGGCCTTTAATGACAATGGTTTAAATAAACTTGTAGCAATCAGTATCTCTAAATCCCCTGGCAGGCTGTTAAAAGAAATGTTCCAGCAGAGGTCAAAAAGGTCTGCCAATGGAATGTCACAAACGTAAGCCAAACTTTGCCAGACGACTCTGAAGTCACTTCGTAAAAGTCACGTATTGGAAGTTCACACGCCATAGTCTTACAGGAAGGTATGCTCGCAGTTGTATGTTATCTCTTTGCAAGACTATCGCCTATTGGCCAAGGAGCAGCCCTGATGAAAAGCCGAATTTCAAAGGTGGAATTCCGGTCTGAAGCAACAAAAACTAGAGACTCCTCTGCAACACCGGCTGCAGAATTTGAAAACTGCGTGACAAGCTGCTTCCAAACTCTAAATACGTGTCTGAAAACATCGCCCAAAATTCCCACAGAGCAAAGCAGAACCATTTTTCAATTAACGCCATCAAGATGTACCCTTAGTACTCCAGGAGCAGAGAGTTTCAGACGGGTGCCCCCAGTTTAGACACTGAAAGCGAAACCATGTAGCTGCGTCCTAATTATTCAGTTATGCATAATTGCTCGCATATTATTAAAAATTCTACAAATGCTTTTGGAAATTGCGTGAAACTGATATAGGCAGCAGCCTCCAAAGCAAGAGTTGGGAGATAGAGCAGGAAGAAGCAGATCAGGGATGGATAGGGTGGATGGGAGGTCTCGGTCCTATAGAAATTGGAATGCTGGATAAGAAGGGGTGGTAAGGGGTGCGGAACGAGCCGCTGTATACAAGTTGTGCCTCGCTCATTATCGACTTCCTGTATGATGATTACCTCACTTTGCATAACCCATCCAAAATTCCTCTTGATGCTGATCATCTGCACTAGAATGGCTCAGCCTATGAGGAATCGTCCTCGCATTTACGCCCATGCATTTCTCCACTTATGAAAAGAGGGTCCTTCTGTTCACTTAAAATCTCTTGGCCCACTTTAGAGGCGTTGATGTCCCCCACGAAAAATAGGCGATCGCAAATTGCGTTGCCAAGTTGAACAATTCAAGAAATATGTCACCATCACGCTGGTGAAGGAGGGCAATGTGCTGAAACACGCATAACCGGAAGTGAAAATGCAAGTTTTTCAACGGCAGTGATGCCGATGAGATCTTGAAGATCGACATAGATTTCGAAAACCAGTCAAACTATTCAAACAAATGATAGCAGGATTCCCACAGCTTTAATCAAATACAATCCTCTGACTTTCTAGGGATTCCACGATGAAATATTTTATTTTCCCCTGACAAGAAAGGCTTCCCAATAGACTAATAACAAAGTGAAAAAAACAACTGTTTTTAGAAATTAAAACAGTGTTAATCAGTTGACTAAGATGATGAGTATCGTATTTAAGGTCTAGAAAGTGGTGGGAGAAATGAGCAGTAAAACAATGTTTTTATGTGTTTCATTAATAATGTAATGCCAGAGGCGGAAATGTTTAAAAAATTCCATCACAAATTATGGATTTTGGACTGAATCTGTTACAAAATTGCTTATGAATATCATGCACATGTAATGGATGCTATAGGCAAACAAATTCAAACCAAAATTGTGAAGATATTTCTAAAGAAAATCTGCGTAGGCCACAAATGGACCTACAGTGTATATGGCTATATACAGTATGTCCAATCATATCAATATAATGTATGCCTTACATTCATATAAATGGTCGTATTAAATGTCAACATATTTACTGACATACATGTAGGTCACATATATAGCTATTTCCATACCTGGAAAATATAACACATTAACTTACATGCCATATCAAAATCAAAATTGTATTTTTATTCGCATGTTAAGCTTAGTCATCATGTGGCTGGTAATGATAATCAATGAAGGAGAAGACACAGCCAAGGTTTCTTAAAATGCGACGTTTCGTTACTTTATTTGTAACTTCATCAGACAACTACATATAAAAAAGTTAGTAAATTACGGGAATTAGCAATTTTCGTATTGACAATGCTACTGGTTTTTGAATAAGTAATAAACAAACCAACACATAAGTCTGATCACATAAGAACCTCAACAAATTAAAGAGAAAAAATGCAACCTAGCCGTACCCAACCCACCAGAAAGGCTAAAACCAACATACACACATACACACAATAGCTTACATTCGAAATTTCTGCTCCAATTAATTTAATTCAATAGTACCCGATACTTGGTCATACTAACAAAGTTCACATAAATATGGCAGCCCTACTGACAAGCTGAGAGATCCCTGTTAACCATCAGCGAATTTTTAAAGGTATGCCATCAAAAATGATATAAATTTACAAAATTGCATGCAGAAATCACATAAAATTACTAAGAAAATGAGTGATAAAATTACAAAGGTATCCGTGGATCGATGAAGATGGCAATAATGACATTATAGGAGAAGTGCAGTTGATGAGACTTATGTGTTGGTTTGTTTATTACTTATTCAAAAACCAGTAGAATTGTTAATACGAAAATTGCTAATTCCTTTAATTTACTAACTTTTTTATATGTAGTTGCCTGATGAAGTTACAACAAGTCATAATAATGGAAAAGGATGACCAACGAAGGATTGGTCATTCGTTGTTTAAAGTACATCCAATAAAGTAATGTAATGCATTTTTTATTGAATAACGTCCCAATCGACGTCATTTTAATTAATCCTGAATTAATTGATGACATGAATTGATTACAGCCGATGTGGATTTGTGAAGTTATTTTGATCAAAAGGTGAGAGAAAATATTACAGCCATTGACATGACACGAATGTTTGGTCATTTTCCTCACCGAAATGACCTCATTTTTGCCACCAGAGGGGCGGTAGGGAGTCAAAAAGTTGTATTTTGTCAACTTTTTATGGAAACCCTTATGTAAATTTTGACACAGTGTAAGCAAACCCAGTGTGAAAGTGCCAGTTACATGGGATGATAGAGCCCCCAGTGCAATTGGGAAAAGGGTAAAATGAAGAAAAAGAAGAGATGCTAGGATAAAATGTACCTTTACCAAATCTTACGACCCACGAACGCATAATCGTATTCATCCATCTAAACATTTCACGACGTAAAACGAGGCTGGAATTTCAATGATATTAAAAAGCTTTTAACTGTGGGCGAACTATTTTCGGGGTTTCAAGTGGAAATAAGTAAAAACGGGGTTCGCATCAAGCACTACCTTGGTAGATATATTTCTCCTAATGGTAAACAGAGGAATTTTTTGACACTAAAGTGGAAGAATGCATGGCAGTGGATGGAGACGAGGGGATTAAATACAGAAAGAGAGAAAGGTTTTACAGGCGAATAATAAATTGATTTTCTTACACACGCAGACTTTGTTTGTTAGGTGGTTTTTTTATAGCAACATCGAATAAAAGTAGCAAGAGAGAAAATAGAAAAACGTATTTTAACGAGAGCCAAAAAACTTGCTAAAGGCTTTGCTAGGGCGATGAAAAAAGTTTATGTAAATTAGCTTCTTATGCGTGATCGGTCTCGATCCCTTTTTATATTCAATTCTTATTTTGCGTACAGAAATAAAGATTAGTAAGCCCTTTTTTGCATACCGGTGCGTACAGGTTTTGGTGATGTGAAACCAATGATCTGAAGTGACTTTTCAAGGACCAATTCTTTAAGAACAATTTCTTAGTTTCAATGTTCAAGTTTCAATTTCTTCGAAAAGTTGTTAGCAATAACCGAACACTCCATTTTAAAACGTTATTCGGCTATAAAATGTTTTATAAAATATCAGCGCTATTTAGCAATTTCATGACTGCCATATGAATAAAACAAAGCCATAAAAATGCCTATTGTTGTTAGTTAACAGGTTTTAAACCAGTCTTAAATTGCATAATAACTGACATCCTCATGGGTGGGAATGTCCTCTATTGAAAATAATAACTTAAAAATACAGTACAGTATGTCACTGGCCAGTTTCAATGTAATTGGGGCCTGTTATGACAAGACAAATAGAAATTTAAACATATTATTCTGCTAAACGATATCCCTACCCTCTCTCCAACCCTGGAGGTCCCTTATGGATGGCCCCTGCTTGATGTCGTAGAATTATTTTTGTTTCAAATACCAATTATAATTGTTACATTTATTTCCACCAGTGTAGAATTGGTCGTCCATTATGCACTTCATTTCTTTTGATAATTTGAAATTATTTTAATTATTGCATAAATGTGCAATTTTTGCATTGCGTGCATACTTTTTAAAGTTCGTATAAAATGGAGAAATTTGATAATCCTTTTCTTAAATTTAATACTGGAATTCGGTTGCAATCAACTAGCCCGATTGGTAGTAAGACACTTCACTCACCCTGTACATTTTAATAACCTTGTCAACCTCACTCCTTTCGACTCTTCAGAGATTGAGCAGTTAAACAAGACGTGGTGGTGAATCCCAGAAATATTGAATGTCGATTAAGAAACCAGCTAAAATTAATGGCTTCGAAATGCAGCAGGCATTTGAAACGTCAAGCCCCCCAATAATGGCTCCCATTTCCAGTCGGTGTTCATAATTTGTGTTTAAAGCGATGTGTCAGTTGGTGTTGGAATTAAGAACTGGTGCCGTTTACGTTTTATATACCTCCGAGAATGGGTTCAAATGAGACCCATTACACCAATGCGATCCACTAACCGTTTGCTGCCATTAATCTACACCATGGATCCTTCCCTACCCCTTACAACCCCAAGCCCACCCTCACCCTACAAAAAAATCTCTCACTTTTCTTTTTTTCTCTAGCACTTTGTATAAACATCTTCTAGAGCTGTTTCATGATAAAAACAAATGTTGATCTAGTAACACCAGCAGGCTGCACATTTTTCACATCGATTTTTGTACATAGAGCATTGCGTGCGTATGGTCAAAATAAAGCGATGAAATTATGGGCTTCAGATGGATAACAAGTGCCGCCCATAACCGAAAATTTGTGGACTTAGGACCTGTTTAGGTCCGGGCGATATATCCCATTCGGTTAATCAAGCAAGTTGCACCTTGGATGATGTCGAAATCTTTTTATACCTATGAGATCGATTGAGAAATACTGTTTACTGTCTGCCCTGTTTTCACCATAAATTTCATCGATCTGAAAGCTTTGGATAAATTTCTAAAAATAAATATCCAGGTGAAGCAAGTGAAGCATTGTCGACCATCTCTGTGAAAGCAAACACCGAGAAAATCTCCTAAAACAGCTGATGGAACTTACTGTCAAGTTATTCGTTTTGGTATTTTTATGCTCTATATAAGAAGCAATGGAGAGTGACAGGATAAAGAGGCAAAAAACAACAAAAGTTTGAATTGTTAACTACATGCATATTCATAGGCTGAAACTGAAATAATCACACAGGAGATAAGTCATTTAACGCGGTTTTTTAAAACATGTTTTTACAATAGCTCACTAAGTATTATTTCTGATATAGATGTTCAAACAATTTTGTCTGTTATTCCCTTCGTTATTACTACTTATAGGAAAGCTCTTAGGGTAAGTTCACAGAATCTTTTGTTAAATGAATATTTTTTAATTTAAAGAAACGCACGTCTTAAGAATAATATTTCTGGAATTGCTCAACGATTTTTTTAAAAATTACAAGTGAGCAGTAATTTTTGCTTCGAATAATTTGTAATTTGAGAAATTCCGTGTGCGAAATTTTATTTAAAAATCTTTTTGGAAATAATGGAATGGAAATAGTAAAACTACACTTAATTTCATGCAATTTACAGATTCATACAGCTAACAGAAATATTTATAAAAATGAGAACGTCGTAAGCAAATTTTCTCAGAAAAAGTAAGCCATCAATGACCACCAGAGTTATCTTAAATGCAGGAGAATGCATAATTTTTTTTACAAATTATGCATTTAAGATAACTCATCTTTGGTGACTTGGTGAGCAAAACATTATTTCAGGGTAAACATTTGGTGATTGGCGATTTCTTTTTCTACACAAGTTTGCCTACGACATACATGTGCGTTCCTTTCAGTATTAACAACGTTTTGTTAATCAGTTTGGCAAAAATAAGGAAACAGAAATGCTGAAGAGGAATCAACAGGTTGCACAAATAATTACATGTTAAATATTACCAGCACTACCAGCCCACAGGCGCTTGATAACTTATAAAGTGGAAAAAGCTTGAGAAACACTAACTTATGAGGATGCCAAATTGAACTTCAATGTCTTTTTTAAAACTAAATGGGATATTTCTGGCAAAAACAAATCTCAAATCTTCCAGGATTTTTAGGGGTTGCAAATCATTCCGATCAAAAGCAATAAGCATTTTGATGGTTAGAGGCGCTGGATTTGGCATCCTTCTCGACAAACAACCTTATTTTACAAAATCGCATTCGGCGCAGAAATGTAATTCACAAATCACAAATAAATTATTCATAAAACATGATCGAGTTAAAATCCATTCCCAAGAGCTAGGGAGGCACAGTTTACGACATACTGCACTTGTTGGAAATGCAATTCTGGAAAGCAGGGGGGTCTGGAGGGGGTTTTGGGTATGAGGCCCAGGGTAACCCCGTAATCTCCTGCAAACCTAATGAGTGCTGACATCTAAAGGGGCATTAACTAACGCGCATTTCTGCGTTATTATTTCGCATTAAGCTTGACGTTCATAGCCAGTGACATAAATGCCTATGGCGCTAGTTTTTAATTTTCATCGTTTCCAGAGTTGCTCGCATTTCAACGACTACGTTTTTGAAGGTTTGCGAGATTTTTTTCAGGCCCAGAATTAAACCTAAAACACCCGACTTTCCGACGCATTAATCCTCGAATAATTGATGAAAAACAAGGCGAAAAATGCGTTTTATTTCATCTCAACCCGCATCCAAATTAAATAAAGTCCAATTAAGCAGCCAACCCCAGGCTAATATGATTGACTCAGAATTCGTGAACATAGTTCATCTCCCATCCTTTACCGCCTCCTCCACCCCCTCTCGCACTTCGGCTTTCAGTTGTTTAATACCAAATTAATTAGATTTTAACCGACATTAAGCCGCGCGTTTCTGGCCTATTCCCCAGACTCCCGAAAAGGTTTTACTAAGGAGATTTGCGAGCGCCTGTAATTAAAAATATTGATTAGAAACCGACTGAATGCCAGACCAGTTATTAATTATTACGTGTTGCTGCTGCCGATGTCATTTTATATTATGTGTTGATGACGTTGCGTTAATTGGAGATGGTGCAACGGAGGTTGACATTCGCAAAGACAGGTTTAAACATGTTCATGTTGCGAAGTAAATTATATTCGCTACTGATGTCAGAAATTTTAGGATATCATGTTCACAACACGGGTGTAGACAGAAACGTTCGTGACACAACTTGTTACTGTAGTCTGCTCAAAACTAGAGTATACTGGAAATTCAAACGGACCAATGGGTTGAAAGAGCCTGTGAGTTTCTCAATGCTAGTAGGCATAATCTATAAGCTGAATATATCTGATTGGTTTTCGCTCAGTATATTTTAGTTTGAAACAGATTATAGTTTCATACACGTCAAAAACATGTAACGTTTCTGACACCAGAATGATAGCTAAATGTATAACATTTGGTGATGTAAATTCAACGTCATTATCATGGCGTTTTCAAACTTAGATATTGTTTTGTGACGCTTGGCATATGATGCTTTGAAGCATTTTAAACAAAAGGTATTGATTAAGAACGAGTTCATTTGGCTTATTATACCTATGTTTAGAACTTGGGTCTAGACCTTTTGTTGAAAGGAACTACATGTCTTTAAAAAATGTTGTACATGTTCCAAGCCTTTATTTCAAACAACGTCGAAGTTAAGTGTAAGTAAACCAATTGACTTTAAAAAGACTTAAAATTTTTTTATTTTAGGTTAGATTAAATTTTGTTTTTAAATATTTCAAAAAAAATTGCAGATTTAATATTTTGTATCAATCGAAAAAACATTTTTCTTGGTTTAAACAACAGATAAAGAAATTATTGGATACAGTTGCCATCGGAATTAACTTCTCATCTTCCCTGATTTTTTCAGGTTTTGAGGAAAACCTTACTTGACTTTATCAAAAATGCTTTTTGATATTTTTATTTATTATTTCAAAAGTATGCCATGTAAAATAGGAGAATTCCCTATTACTGCTTCAGTGTGACTAGATACGCCCTCTTTTTAGCAGGATCATAACTAACTAATCATTTGAAATAATTGATAATCCCTTGAGTTTCAAGGGCTTCAATGACCAAAATTAGAATGAAATGATTTTACAAGGACCACGTACATGTATCTTGAACAGTTACTGATACATCGGCGAATAAATTATTTACTTTTTTTATTCACTTGTTATTAATTTTAAAAGAATTGGTTTTCCAGAATAGTCAGAAAACGTTTTGTTACTCAGAATTTGGACATGACATTCATTGGTCCGTTAATCGATGGTGCATAATTTCCTTTAATCAAGGAAAGGGCAAATATAAGAACAGATTTTGTATTACAGCATCCTAACTGCATGCAAATGCGAATTATGAGGTCCACCTTGGTTCAATGTTGGATTTTCAAAAAAGGAGCCAGTGGATCAAGAGTGACACGTAATTATTCACGTGTTGATTGGATTAGCATCTATTTTGATTAAAACAAGAGCATCATAATTAGACGAACAAGACACGATCATTATATAAATGACAGATGGCGGATATGCAGGGTGTTGATAAATTATTCAACTGAATATATTATGGGGGAATATTACTCATGAACACCCTGAATACATGTACATGTATATCAGCACGAACAAGGAAAATATATTTGATCCCCTCGAATTTTCAATTTTCAAATACCTTAATTTATCAATTAATTCTGTAATTTAAAAAACCTTTTAAGAAATTAAACATATTTTGAAAAAAACTTCTATTGGTTTTAAAAATTATTCTGTAAAATGTTCTCAGAAGAAAGATTGTAAATAAATATTATCTACAACAAACCATTATTTTTTTATAATTTATGGACACTCTTAATTGATACAGTATATCAAAACTTAAGTCATGCATTTAATTTTCTGATGGAGAAAAAATTTGTTTTCTGAAGAAATATCAACAGAAATAAAGATTTTTAACCATTTTACCCATCACGATCTTGATTCATCCGGTTTATTTTCCAAAAAACTTCAACAATCTTTTTATAATTTATGGGCCCCTTTGATAAATTAGGAGAAATAACAATTTATATCATGACCATAACTAGTCATATATAATCACACACAAAAAACTGGCGCGACGTGGAAGTATATTATTTTAAAAGTATTTCTATTTCAATTTTGGACGAATTTCAATGTTAAGACAGATTATTTGTGAATCTTTTTCACACGAAGACTATGAAAGATGGTTACTAATAAATATTATCTCAAAGTCGATTTTTCTACAAATATGACGTTTTAGTTAGCCATGCATGGATGCATATAACAAGGGCTTTATTTGAAATATTAATCAGTTATTTAAAGCAGTTTAATCTATGATTCCATTCGTACAAAACGCCTGCTTGCCATCTTTGCTTTCTCATCCGATGTTATTGTTTTCTTTTAGGTGGTAATTATTTCCAATGAATGCCCAGTGGGTTTCTTTATTAACTTCGCAGATTTATTCATGGCGTGCTAATAAGCATTTCTTTAATATTCCAATCAATCACACCAACATCAGGGGGCGCTGAGGGCGTTATAAAAGCGCTACGCTAAGCTCCCTTCAATTGCTAATTAACTTTCACTTGCAAATTGAGGCTTATTACAAAAGCCATACAACTTGTATTAGGCACAAAAAATCAGATTTTCTTAGGGGCAAAAAGCGAGGGAAGAAAGCTTCAAATTCATAAGCAGTTTTTATCCAACTTGATCAGCACTGGATCGCTTCATCGATTATTGAAATCGATGAAGCGATGCATGACGGGAAATTAAAAAGAAAAAGCAAAAAAAAAAATCATGGAAGGTCCTAATTGCCTCATCACAATACACGTTTTATTCAAACCCTACGATTGGAAAGATTGAGAAAAAACAATTCCTTTTTGCTGAATAAATACAGATGATTAGTAGTTTAATTAGCATTGAATAGCAAAACTTTGAATAAAAACCCTGGAGCATGAGAAAATGGAAGATAATAACTTACGTAATATCAAGGAAATAAGTATTTGATTACGATGCATGAAAAAAATTGCAATCTAATGTTCGTGTGCTATATATACATCCATCTAGTATCTCTTATTAATTACAATTTTGTGTTATTATAACTTACGTCAATCAGCAGGGAAACAATGAATTTAAGCTGTATACCTCTAATAATCACTTTGGGATTGTTCAGTTAAAGAACGTTGTTTCGAAAACTATACCCATAAATAAAGTACCAATTGATAAAGTAATTAATTTTCATCGAAACCCATGCCTCAACCTTTGTTGACAAATATGTCATAAATATGTGACAAAATATTCTAAAAATATACCCATTAATATACCAGAAAAAATTGTTATAAAACTATGTAATATATATTTACATATTCTATATATGCATGTATATCTATTCTATTATGGATATTTTTAGAATATTTTGTCACGTATTATCATATGTATTTTGAACCATGTCCCATATAATGTGGAGTCAAATCTCAGAAAACTTCAATTAATTCTTTGTGCTTTATGTGTTTCTCAGCGCCATCTTTTGTCATGAAGAAGACTTTAATATCGAGACGCTGGTGGCACCATCTCTGTTCTTGAATTAAAAAACATTTGAACTCCTCAATCATTCCTAAATCAAGTTCTTTCAATGCTGAAAACATTTGAACTCCTCAATCATTCCTAAATCAAGTTCTTTCAATGCTGAAAACAATTGTTTCAGACCAAAAGTTAACATTAATTCAAATTAAATGGAATCGTTCTGAGAGCACTAGAGCGAAATGGGGGCGCCGCTGTCGCAGTTGTATTTTTAGCAACATAAATTTTCCAGCTTGGCTAATATTTTGCGAGTGCAAAATTTTTAACCTCATTTTTTTAATCCGACGTGAAAGAATGTGCCTAAAATTAAACATATAAAAAACACACCAAAAACATTTATGTATTCTTTGAACAAAACTTTCGTTGGGAATAGTTATTACAGTGCCAAAAAATATTCAGCTGAAAATTAATAATTTTAGTTTCTCATTTTTTTTAGACAAAACCAAGATCGCTGTCTTTTACCTTGATGTTATTCAGTAATTCCCAGTAAGTGCCCATGATATATTTCACCGATGCACTGAGCTGCCATTGGGAAATGTCCAATTCAATCTAAAGTTAAGACCAATCTATCGAAGCTACAAAAAATGCCTAATTTATGTAAGAGAGAAAAGAAAAGAACAGGATAAAAAAAGTCCTGGCAATGTTTTTAACAGAAAAATCGGCTTTTAACAAAAATCTTTTTTTTTTTGCTACGATAAATCCAATGAAGATTCATCCATGGAAAAGGACGGAAAAGGAAATCTAGCAATCTTCTCTAATTGCTTCCGAACGTATAATTCTTCATTTCCCTTTCTGGATAAAGCACTTTAGAGATAGAGCAGTATCAAAGTGCACACTGGATTTGGTAATGTAAAATCAATGACTTTTCAAAAAGCTAAAAACATTCAACGACTTTTAGCATGTTAAAATTTAACACGTTTCTTTTAATGTACGATTTGATAAAAGTTTTACGTTTTAATTACTTTTAAAGAATCATTCGACATGTGACAAATGAGCTTTCTACTAACTTTTTTATTACTTTTCAGTCTCTAATGATGCCACCGCCCCTCCCCTTAATATTTTAATAAGCCTAAACATCACTCAATGGTTAATGGTTTTAATGATTTGTCGATTCAGCTGTTTTAACAAGATCACACTCAACAGTGCAACGATCAAACCGAAGTAGTATAAATAAATGACCCTAAAGATAATTTAATTCATTTTTTCCTGTCGCTTTTCGATAGTTTAAATGACTTGCATATAACCTGGGTATAATCAGAAGTCTTACTGCGCCATGATACAAAATATTTAGCAAATCATAAGTACATGTTACAAAACGTTAAGCAAGCGTGCAATGGACTTAATGAACATTTTTTTTAAAAATCCAAATTTAATACGTCGCATAAAACCAGAAAATTTACAATGATGAATGTTTGTTAAGACATCCAAAACAACAAAAATAAAATATAATTCAAAAGTTTATTTTTGTAATCCATGTGGCTTCTATGACGCAACATTTATGAATCTTAAGAGACCAAAATAATCGTTTTTTATATTCCAACTTCGAAAATTCTTCCAGACCGAGAAAAAATAAATCCCATTGGATGTAAATCCCAAATATTTTTTTAGATAAATTGGACACTTAGGGTCGGTTGCACCAACAAAAGTTAAGCAAAACCCAAGGTAAACTTCTGATTAATTAAGGAAAAGCAATGCACCACAGCAGGTTAGCAGTTAACCATGGGTGAACCTTAGCCCAGCTAACAGGTAGGGTTAAATTAAGGTTTGTAATATATTGCAATTTTCCCAGAATTCCTAGCTGCAAAAGGCTATCTCCATGTTTACTATACCTTGGGTTGAAAAACTCTGTAGTAAAACGGTGCAAGAATAACCTATCAACCTTTAGGTTAACGTGCGGTTATAATTAACTGCAGGTTATCTAACCTTTCATTTAACTTACAATTGTGCAATCGGCCCTTCAATTGCAAAAAAATTCAATTTGGTAATGATGATGATGGCTACCTATACGAAGTAGTTTTTATCTGATAAACTAACTAAATTAGATAACTAAACTAAATTTAACAACTTTCAATAAATCTTATTATACATTTTATTTATATAATACAACATGTATTATGTATACACTTGTATAATAAATTAGGTAATTCAGCTATAGAAAGCACTTAAAAACCACTATCCAGAGGCATGTAGAGGGAAAAGAGGTATGGAAGTGGGGGCTTTATTAGCAGGTTGTGATGATATAAACTCGAAAAATTGATTAAGCTGAGATTCGTTCGTGTGCTGATTGTGTTTGCTTATGAGAAAATCCAAGCAAATCCGTAAGCGATAGCGAATTGTGCCACGGGTTGAAATACGAGCACCAGCTGGACACTGGCCAGGCATTAGTGGCCCCATCATACATCAGATGAAGACCATTTGGGAGAGAGAAAAACAGCGAAGAAATGCACTTCCAAATTACAATATAAGAATGGCCAAAGCGAGCCATTACGCCGGACACTACCAGACCTATGGGCTCACCTAGTTACCCTAATT
>JAQIXS010002338.1:0-23415 GCA_034700785.1 Rossiulus vilnensis
ATTTCATGTTTTGGAGATTCAACGAATACGATTCGCCTGCCAATTAATAAACAGTCATCTGAGAGTTAGCAAGTGAGTTTTCATCGAAACAACAAGGACAAAACTCATGATTGCCAAATTTGTGACGTAACGCACGTTCGCAAACGCTCCAGACCTGTATGAAGATGTCGGGTGTTAGTCGTGGGTTGAAAAGATTAGCGTTATTTCATTTGCCCAGATCATCGCAACAGTTAGGAGTTTGCTTGTTAGGTAAGTTGTTGTTAATATGCTCGCTTTAGGCATGCTTTTCCATTTTATTTGACCTCATTCACTTGAGGTCAAACTGTTGTTCACGTTTTCTTTGGAGCCACCCATTTCTTCAGTATCACGTGAATTAAGCAGCAGAAATTGGATTTTTAACTATAACGTCAGTGTAATATTTCTACATGAAGACATTGTAAATAAGTTGTATTATAACTGCACTTATTTTAGAAAATTCGTGGTGTCTTCGATGGTTAATGACAGTGATGGGCTTATGAGCCGGGCTCTTGTGGCTTGCATACAGTATGTAATGTCAACAGTTCAAAATAAACCCTTTTTAAAGTGGTTTTTATTATACCATCTTCGTATTGGCAGTCGTTTGGTGTCGTCAAGCGTAAACTTACAGGTTGGTTGATCTACTGAATTCGAATGAACGTGGTACCCAACTGTCAGCAAATGAATGCCATGTGGTAGGGATGAAATCCATTTATTTATTGTGCATGTATTAGGCGTTTGTCCACTCATCTGGATGGCCAACTACGACATTGCTAAATTCAATTTCAAGAAAGTAATATCTGTCACGTTTTATGGGCTGATGTGATAATTGCCCCATAGTTAGATATAATCGGCCGACGTCAAGAACTATTTAAACATCCATTTGTGATATTGACCTACTAGTTTTATCGCTGACCCTCATGATTTGTTTTTCAACTGTACTATGGGTTTATATCGAAATTTGTTAATGTTAAATTGATCTTGATGCCAACCTGTGAGGTGAATCTTTTTCAGATTGGCACATTGAGATGGAATACATTTTTACAAAAATAAAAACCATATAGGCCTGCATATATTATGGTTTTTAGTGTATGAATCATGTCACAAGTTGACATGCAAAAATGTGGAAAGAAATGTAAAAGTTAGATCAATTTTTTGAGGCCAGAAGGCATAATGCAATTTTTCCATGTGGTAGTTTCATAGGTTGAGCTTAACCTATGAACTAGTCTACATCTACACTTCATGAGACATTACTACTATATCTTGACAATAACTGATATGAAACAATTATTAAATAGAACAAGCCAGAATGCATTCAGATTTGTAAGCTGTTCTTCAACTTATTTATTCCAGGTTTCATAACTAGCTCGTTTATATCATTCAGGCTGTAGGCTCATTTTTGTTTATATTTAAATTTTAAAATATTTTATAGAAAAACGTTGTAAATGTCTTTTGAAACGGCTAGTTTTGCTCCTCCTTGTCCTTCTAATTGACTCTGATGGCAATATTTAAAATAAGTAAACTTATGTAAGCTGTTAAACAATATGTTGAATATAGTCTTGGTGATACTTTACCATGAAAACGAAGAAACCTTGCTTTCAATTGCTTTGTTAAAAAAACGTATGTTGTGTAGGAAGGGTTAGTAATTTTATATCAATATCAGTAATATCAATCTCAAGGTGGTCGAGTCCTGAAAAAATTAAGAAGGCATTGTGCGAGAAAAGTGATGACAGATGTTTATGTTTATACAAGAAAATTGAGTTGGACTTATAAAATCAGTTCCACTTGTGTGCATAACCTCCATGATAAAGTTCATAGACAAAGAAACGTGATCTTTTATCTTCTGTCCTGTTGAAGGTTGATCTAGAAAAGCCTTGCCAAGAGGCAACATTATTTCATTATTATGTTAAAAGGTATTTGTGTTGTATAGGCTGACGATCTCTCCTCCGCCATCTCCCCGTGCCCAGTATCAAGTTTATTTTCAATATAAAAAAAATTAAAATAAATGTTTTGTAGTAAAGTAAAGAAGGTCACAAAAATAGATTTTCATAGCTCCAATTTAACTCATTGTTGAATAATCAGACTCACTTGGTTCATTACCTCAGTTATAAGTTCATTTGTTGGCTTTCTGGTTGTTTTTGAAAGCCTACGTGCTACTTTTGACCTTGAATTCAATGACGTTCAGTTCAACGCTTGTTAAGTTGCACGTACTCATTCTTATGTTTTCCATGACTCGCTGTTTACTTTCGTATTTGTAAACATGTGTCCACATTATTTGATATAAGTATTTGACACCTTTAAATGCTCTTGTAATATCTGCTAACGTTAATTGTACTGATTAAATATTCCAATAAAGCATTTTTTTATTTTAGGTGCAAAACTATGCAGTTCTGTCAATGGTACTGCAGGCAACTTCGCTGTCTATAGGGCCCTGTCATCCAGTAGCATTTCACTCCGCATTGTTACTGGGCCTCCTGGAGATGGTGGGGATAATGCTGATGGGCAAGGAATAAGAGGTGGTGATGGCGGCCGACGAGTGCCAACAGGGTCTTCGAGAGGTGGTAGCGCGTCAAGCGGAGGAGGAAGTAAAGATAACGGCACTCAGCTTAGGTGTCCCAAATGTGGAGACCCATGCACCCACGTAGAAACGTTTGTCTGTAAGTATTTGTAATTCCGCCTAGAATCTAGCGTATGAATTCTGCAGAGTATGTAGACCCCTAATTTTCTAACCTGTGTATAGCAGATATTAATTGAGGACTGGTTGTGAAATAATATTCGTAATTTTAACTATACTCAATCCTTTTAACCATTTAAGCATCTACAAGATTTGTAAAGTGTGAAAAATGCCACCATTTCTTTGTTGTGCTCTCTGATGTTGATTCCAAAAAGAGTATTAAGGATAACAGAGACTTGTCTTCTGAAAACAAAGCCGCTCAGAGAAGACCTCCTCCACCACCAAAGAAGGTGAATTGTTTTATAATTGCTTGTCTATTTTTCTTACGTTTCTAGCTTTACAATATTTCATTTAATGGTTAAACTCTCCATAATGTAATTTTAGATTTATGAATTCATCAATAAGCACGTTATAGGCCAAAACTATGCTAAGAAAGTGCTTTCTGTAGCAGTCTATAATCACTACAAGCGGATATTTAACAACGCTCCTCAAGGAACAACAAGTGCAAAACCGGAAGGGCCCATTATGGAACCTCAAAATCACCACCCATTTTCACAACGTGGTGAGTTCTGACTGCTTAGATCTCAGTGTCACTATGGTTGGCCACTGCATTATTTCATCTCCAATATCTGTCTTAATTTTAGATTTAATGCATATAACAGGAGTTGGACATGGCAGCGCATTAGGAGTAACTTTCCAGCAGCAGCAACAAAATGCTGAAAGCAAAAGACCCGCTGCTGGCAGTGATCTACTTGATTCCGCTAGTATCGACATACGATTAGAGAAGAGCAATATTTTACTCTTGGGTCCAACTGGATCAGGTATGCTAATTTTGATGGACCTTAAGCTGGTAATTATTATAACAAAAAAACTAACACAGTTAAAATCTCAAACTTCATGTTGAAATTGTTCGATTGATTTGATTTTTGCTCGGATATTTATTAAATTGAAGTGAAAACAATTTTTTTCAATATGATAAATGAGCATGAGTTGTTTCTTGCACACTCGTTCTGGGATGTTGTATTTTATTTGTGACTTTTTTAATCCTCCAGGAAAGACTTTGCTCGCCCAAATAGTGGCGAAATGTTTGGATGTACCTTTTGCAATCTGTGATTGCACCACACTAACTCAAGCTGGCTACGTAGGTGAAGATATTGAATCTGTCATTGCAAAACTTTTGCAAGATGCGAATTACAATGTTGACAGAGCGCAACAAGGTCAGAAACAGGTTACTTGGCTTACATTTATGACAGTTGCGTATGCATGTCATTGATGAACTATCATAATCTTATAGGAATTGTCTTTCTGGATGAGGTGGACAAAATAGGAGCAGTTCCTGGAATTCATCAATTGAGGGATGTTGGTGGCGAAGGTGTGCAACAAGGTATGCTCAAAATGCTCGAGGGCACCATAGTGAATGTCCCAGAGAGGAATTCTCGCAAGTTGCGCGGGGAAACCGTGCAAGTAGACACAACCAACATTTTATTTGTGGCGTCTGGAGCATACAATGGACTAGATCGAATTGTGAGCCGCCGAAAGAACGAAAAGGTGATTCTTTAAACTGAATGGTTTTAAACAACCACTTTAAACTTCCAGTTTTGTGTAATGCATCCTTCTCTCCTTTTTTCATGGCAGTATCTTGGTTTTGGCGCTCTAGTCAGTGAGCCTCAGGGCCGACGTGCTGCATTTGCTGCAGACCTTGCAAATCAGTCGGTAAGCAGCAACATCGAAGAAGATAACGAGGAGCGTGATGCCCTTCTGAAAAGTGTAGAAGCTCGGGACCTCATAGAATTCGGAATGATTCCTGAATTTGTCGGTCGCTTTCCCATAATCGTTCCCTTCCATAGCCTGAATGAGAACATGCTGGTGCAGATTTTAACAGAACCAAGAAATGCACTCGTGCCTCAGTACCAAACCCTATTTACGATGGACAAGGTTGGTTTTTCATAGAAAGTGTAATAGCTTGTGTTTAATTTGTTTCTATGCCGTGCCACTATTCTCTGCCTTTCCTTGTGATCTGGACAAATACTGTACCATAAGAGTTTTGTCATGCGAGGTTTAGATGCACGGTTTCAAGAGAAAGTTCATAAATGTATGAATTAATTGTGGTACTTTTCTTAAAAATTGTTGAAATCATGACAGGTATTGATGAACAATGGGGCACATTTTGTGTTACTTGATATTGCATGGATGTTAAATCGTATCAATTAGGTTTACAGGATATAATATTTAGGACCATTGATTTAAGAATTTCAGTTCTATGTTTGAATCCTTGTATTCTCCATTTATTGTTGTTAGTTTATATCCGACTGATAAATTGTATTTGTCTAATTTTTATTCTTTAATGCTATTCTACTAGGTTGATTTAAGCTTTAGTGAAGATGCTCTAAGAGCCATCGCCCACAAGGCAATGGAGAAAAAGACTGGTGCTCGAGGCCTACGAGCCATCATGGTGTGTGATCATATAAATTTTTTATCCACATATTGTATGCGCTATTTAAATGTTGAGCAAGCTTCATCGTTTAATGCTTAAATTTAATAATGTTTTTTTTTATATGCAGGAAACTATTTTATTGGAACCAATGTTTGAGATTCCAGGCTCGGACATCCGCAGTGTTCACGTGAACGAAGATGTTGTCAAGGAGTTGAATAAGCCGGTTTACGTCCGGGGGAGAGGTGTCGAGAACGAAGAAGATGAATCGCCTGTCGCAGACCAGAGAGCCGTGAATCCCTAAAACGTAGGCAGTTTATTTTATTTTTACCTTGATCACAAACTTAGGTGGAATGAAATTAAAAGAGCAGTGACTCTCACGCAGCCTTTAGATAAAGCTGTTGATATTCCTCGAATTTAAAATAATGCGTGGTGTTTTTACCATTTTTTAATTCATGACCTGGTGGCATGCTTAAACGGGGATATGGGCATTGATTGATTCTTTATGCATTCAATCCCTTTTTGTACATTGTTTTTTTTGGTAGTAAGCAGTTGAACTTATCTGCTATCTAAATCCAGTCGGACATTTACTGATTTTACCAAGATCTGCAAAAGGGACAGATATAAAACGTGGATGATAAGTTGGAATTTGTTTAAATACTATCTGAATAGTATTTATCCTTTACGTACAGTGGATGTACTGTAAGATATCTGGAAGAATTTTTGAGTCATGAGAGTAATTTCTGTATTTTATCGATTCTTAAATTAAAATCGTTTATTGGTGGATTTAATTTTATAAACTTATTGAACCTGTTTGAAACTGATGTACATTCAAGATAGTTTTTGTTATTTGACTTTTCAGGCCATTGAAATATTTCATGCAATAAGAAAGGGCAACAAGTATGTTTTATTGCACCCGATTTCTGGGTGGTTTATGAAAATAGAAGCTTGTTCAAACTGTTCATAAATATTTGCGCCAAACTGTTATTATTAAACTTAATTTAATAAATTAAACAGACATTCTAATATTATGGAAATATGTTTAATACGGACATGTATGATGGTTATTATTTATATCTCAAGCATAAATGTCTTTGGAGGGAAAGCTTCTATAGGAATTTCCGATGAAATATGTGATACGATTTTAAAAAATCATTGCTTATTGTTGAATTCGTGAAAAAAGATTGATCAACACATGGAAAATTCAATAAACGCATCCAAGTTCCTCTTTTAATTTGCATGTATAAGACGGCTCATCTACGTTTTTAATTCATCTATTGTTATCAAATTATCCGCAGCCCGATGTGGCCACTATTTGCAAAATTACTTATTTTTTAAAAGAAATTCCCTTCTCTAGCTTTGGTCTTGTCGTTTAGTATTTCTTAAAAAAGGCAGCATGGGAGAGTATTTGAGACTAGTTTTATGCAAGTTTTTTTATGTTATGTTCTGTTAGATTTCATCATGCATTATATATCAAGTTCAAACTAACATTAACGTCATTGATATTGATTATTGGGTCAGTGAGAA
This sequence comes from Rossiulus vilnensis, assembly GCA_034700785.1. Taxonomy (NCBI): domain Eukaryota; kingdom Metazoa; phylum Arthropoda; class Diplopoda; order Julida; family Julidae; genus Rossiulus; species Rossiulus vilnensis. The sequence goes on from JAQIXS010002338.1 coordinate 6,648, forward strand.
AAGTAATCATAAATTGTATGAAATATGAGAAACATTTGGTTTCATTTGATAAAGATATTTTCGATGTGTCGCCTTTGTGAGTCAGACCTTAACTGGTAATCTAATGCTGAATGAAAAACAGTACACGTCATTTAGAAAAAGGTTTCGTCAGTTTATTTCGCAGCTGTTGAAACGTCTTGTTTAGTCTCAATATAATAAAACTGCAATGATCGAATGAAAGAATTAAAGATCGTAGCTGAAGACCAGTTCAACATGGGAGAAATATATTTAGCAATGATAATGCTTCATTAAGCCTGCGAAATGATTTCATCGCAGAGCAGTGCTAGTGCTGGATTCAACCTTCAACGAGAATTATCTGATTACAAAAGCTTTATCATTTGTACCATTTCTGTAAAAACTTACTTAATATTCTGGTAACGCATACGTTGCAAAATTGGAGATTTTCCAAACGATGAAGCGAATAAGTGATATTGTGAATTAGAAATTGTTATCAGTTCTATGCCAAACATTTTATATTTTGTTATCCTTGATCGAAAGAAGACCCAAGCACGAGTGCAAAAACTGCGCAGAATATTATAAAGTTTATCCGATCAAAAACTTGAAGACATTGCATCCATTCTTGGGCGAAATATTTTTCCCGTGAAAAGTCATTCGGTCGAATTCGAAGATCATCGATTTCAACTTCCAAATCATTTCGCTCGCCTCGTTTGCCCATGTGAATCTGTGAACGAAACATGTCGATATGCAAAAGATGCGCACGAATGGGCTTTCACAAAACGTAATTGGTGAATTGTCAGAAATCGTCACTTACGACTACGGTGGGATTTACGAGAAGAATCCGTCCCATCCAGCTATTAACAATCATTTTTAAGAAGCCTGGTCCCGGGCGATTGTGACGGGCTCGAGTCGAACATATGGAAACCATTGACAAAATGATGGCAGCTGTAGTAACAATTACGCAATTTCCACAGAACCAAACTGAAAAATCGTAAAAACGTGGTTTTTGTAGATTTCATTGCCAGTAGGTTTTCAAAGATAACATACACTTTAGTTTATCATATATAGTGAAAGCCTAAATTTCTAATCGGTCTCATTGACTGTTTTGTTATAATTCGAACTGAAGACGTACACCTTGCTCCAAAGCTGAACTCAACAGGATTGCCCACCGTGCAAATAAATTACATATTTTCCATAAGTTACATATTTTTTTAATTTTTATAATTTCTAAGTTTTATTTTCCCAAACGGAGAATCATTCGTCTACTAGGGTCTCCGTTATATTTTATAATTTGAAAATCGCTCGCTTATTTATACAAAATTAAATTTTAATAAAACTCAGGCAACCCGCAATGCAAGACTGCATTGCAGGGAAGCCCCTTTATAGTCGTTCGCAAACGGCCTTTTTTTCAAATGTCATTTCATTTTTTATAAATAAATGGGTGCATTTTGAAAATATAAAACAAAACAGTAACACTGATGGACGACCAATTCTACACTGGCGAAAATAAATTTAGCAATTATAATAAGTATTTGTTACAAAAATGTATAAAGAGTAGTGATACCTTTCTTCACTCTCTTACCGATCATGGGCACAAATTTTCCTGTGGGTGGTAGCTTCCAAGACAGGTGGATTAGTAGTATGACTAAAACCATTAAACTGATGCCACCAATGGTTATTCTCTCTGTGGAAGCTGGAGGAAGCCAGAAGGATGCCAGCGTGAGGATCACGGCGGCTAAATGGATAAACGGAAGTCTGCATCCAATACGTGCATTTCGATCAACATTTCCAAATGGATGGTATTGATTTTACCTAGCGTAGGATAAAGAGTTGTAAGTTTGTAATAGGGAGCCCGTCGACGTAGCTGCAGCTCAAAGACCACTTCCGGATAGGGTTCTTCGCAACAGGCGTAATAGCGAGTCTTTTTAAAGGACTTGCTGCCGATTATTTCCCACTGATTGTTTTCGTTATACGCATCTGAAAACTCGATCTGTAAAAGTTTCACGCTTGAGGAATGCAGACTTCAAATGCGTGGTGAATTCGACAAAAAAAATCGTTTACCGTTGTTTCGTTTTTGTATAAAGCAACATCCACCATGGTTCCATCCAGAGTCCATGATCCGAATTTTAGATAGCATTTTTGTACGTCGTACGGATATAACCTTAAATCCACGTTGCAAATGCTGTGAAATGTGGCAGGAGGAAGCCAGCGGACATTTCCGGTGTTGTACACCAATGTGTAAACGTGACCCCATGGGTCAATTTCGCTAGCCCTAGCGCTGAGAAACAAAAGCACGTGGGTAGATTTAATAAATGGAATTAAGGACATTTCAAAACAGATTTTAAAAAATGAGATTTTTAGCTTTTTGTTAGACGTTTTGTTTGTGATCACCTGTTGAATAGTTTGATATCTGGCTGCCAAATCATGTTGTCAGGAAATCGCACGGATTTGATGCCGCCGTAGTCTTCGCTGTTCCAAATTAGTCTGGAATCGTTCCATATCTATTTTATAAAAAGATAATGTAAAATTATAAGATCGTTTTTAGAAATGCTAATGCTACAAGAACCTTTGGGATTTTAATTTTCGATAACTTATTCGGCGGTCCAAACTTGAATGAAGGTAATACATTTTTACTTTCAATTGTCGTTTTCAGTTTAAACTTATATTTAATTTGTTTAACCCATACTCTGTGAATTCAATAAAGAACGGTACAAAACTAGGAATTAGGTTTTTGAAATGTCAGCGCTTTGAAATGTTCCCGATTACAATTATAATATGAAATGAAATGCACATTAGCGTTTTTGTTTCACCAGCTATTTTACTCTGTCTAGTCGAACTAGATATCTGTATCGACAAATTTTCTTTAAGTACTGCATCAAAATCTTACCAGCTGAACAAAGGTTTCCACTGTTAATCTCTCACTTCTTTCATTCTGTAAAAATGAATATAATATTAGTTTCCTTTAATGTTAAAGGCATTATTATGCGCATACAGAGTGAGACTAATCTGTTTATGACCGATCTTATTTACACGAAGCTGTTTCTATTTTCATCTTATAATGGATTCGGAAAGATGATTACAGCACATTTTCAAGAACATGATTTAGTTACGACTCATCCTGTTTCTACGTTGCCTAACTACTTTAAATTAAACCCACCAATTCTTGAACGCTTGCAACGGCCAACCCAATGTCCACTCGTATTGGACTATTTTTCTCTCTCTTTGGTAAAACGTGAACATTGTAGTTTTGCAGCAGTTGTTTTCGTAATATTAATTCGTAATCATATGTGTTGTTCGCATCTAGAATAAAACGAAAATAATACGTTCAAATCAACTCAGTACCCTACTAGCAGAAAGTGATATGCCATGTGGTAGGGGGGTTGTAATCCATCAACCTAATATTATTCGGTGATTGCCACCTCAATGGGGTGTACACCAACATCATTTTAAAATTGAATTTCATGCAGCTTAAGGCTGTCCTTTGGAAGAGCATTCCAACGTCGAATGACTGCAAGAAAAATGATCAATAGTACGGATCCGAATGTGCTCGGAGTTCCATAAGTGGGCTGGAATGACGTTATAAAAGAGAAATGTTTCGTGCATGTGCATCATGCCTAAGTTGAATTTGAAGTAACTTGACTATCCTTTTGAAGTGGTTTCCAGCGTCTATTGATCTATTGGAAATCCTCATGACAAAGCATTTTTTTACTGAGCTTAAGCTGCCATGTCCTTCGACAGCTTGACGTTACATCAAGGTACCTTTGCAATTTAAAAGGACCATCCACCCTAACCCCATCATGCAGTGCAAAATCATCATCATTTGAATTTATTAATTGTATTTCACGTGGCATTGTCGATGCTCGTTAAACTATTTTAAAGGCTGTTATTGATGCAGTAAAATTATTTGCACGAGTTGAGAATTGTCGAACTTTGCATTGGGAATACAAAGAAAAAAAGATTGAGCAACTGATTGAGTCAGTGCGCATGTTAAGGTTTAATGAGCAGCAGATGGATCTGTAATCTATTTATACACGTGTTAAAATAATAAATCGATTAATTCGGTCTATAATTATAGCAATTGCAAATTTAATGTATGTTGTTGATGCAAACCGAACTTTCCATCAGTTTTGAAACTTGTTTCTATTTCTTTATTGCCATTCTGCAAGGTGTATGCATTCTCTTACATTGGAGGCTATGGTTCGTTTTGAGAAAGCCAGAATTTATTTATAAATTGTTAGATATTTATTTGAATTAGTTTTTTTTAAACATTAAACAAAAAATTGTTTACACAGTCGTTGCATTTGCAACTTAATGTAACACGCTGTAAGCTATCTTGCAAACGTTTTTCGAAACGTTTTCGAAACGGGGAAAATGGCAATTATAGCAAGTATTTTAAGCAAAAATGTGTTTGCTTGTTTTTCATGGTGGGCATCCTTTCGGGTCAAGCTTATTCCGTAAATGTATCGAGATACACTGGTATGCACTTATTTCTGCAAGCCATAAAGGGATACTTGATATCTAAATCACAATAAGTTCAAACACCAATGAAAGTATCTTGAGTGAAATATTTAGACAAAAACTTGGCGGATCATTTTTAATTCATTCTATCAATTTGAATCATTTTTATTTTCCAACTGGACAGTTAAAAAAGGATCACACATGTTTGCAATTTCAAATCGAAAAAAATGTGCAAAATTGCACACCATTGCTTATTACTTACCCTCACTTTCTTCGACCGCTGCATTTGCCCCACTAAACACAATATTGAAAAGAGGAAATAATATAAAGAGTGCTTTCATAGCTCGATGCGGTTGTGGTTCGTCCTACCAACATTCACTATTGTGTATTTTGCACTGCAACATGATCCCAATGCGGACAAGTTTTGATTTTCAGCTCAGGTTAATTTCATCCTTCATTATAGTGTAAATGGGAATGTCCTGATGCGATTACATGGAGTCCATGCACTGTTAATCATCTTTTTTTAATTTACGATAGTGCCAAGAACCAATGGCTGTCGAAGTTCCTCTAAGAATTAATCGATTGCGTACCTGTCAAGAATCAAGGTTAATTCGGTTTTATAAGCTGCAGAAGCTAAACGAACGTGTAAACAGCCCTGTGTTGTAACTCTTGGCCATAGTTCGGTGGAAAACTTAGTGCTGGCGCTGGCATATTATCTCACTAAAGCTTTTCTCAGATTAATAAATGCTGTCAAACTGAATATTAATTCAGCTGCGAATGTGCTAGGGTTAAGCATATTTGGCTGGATAAGCCCATGTACTTTACATTCACATTTGAACACGCCTGCAGATTCAAGGCGTTAAACTAGGCCAGCTTGGAGTATAATTCAAACTAAAAATCACTAGGGTCGGAATACTTATTAATTTGTAAATTATACCCCTCTGAGGGAGTTCAAACATTGACCGGCCAAGTTCATATGCTCAAGTTCTCAACAGTCAATTTTCACTCGAAAGTCTGGAAAATGGCTAACATATAGGCCTATAGCAACAAAGAACGTTTTGTTACATTTCAGTAAAAAAATTTGTTAAGAAGTGCAATTAAATGAACATCCAGGCAAATTTTATTGTAAAACCTAGCTCACTAAATATGCATTTTAGTAAAATATATTCTAAAAAAAACAAAAAAAAACGTTTAGAAATGTTTGTATTAATTATTAAGGTCGACCCAACAGGATGCCCACCATACAAGAAAATGACGCCCACATTTTTGTTTCAAATACTTGTTATAATTGCTAAATTTATTTTTTCCTGTGTACAATTCGGCTGCCCCAAAAAGAAACAGTATCTGCATTTGGTTACATTTTGAGAAAATGAGAGATTTAAGCGATTTGTTTTCCATTCATAACCATTGAATGACGGCTGTTTTGCAAAGGCTTATTTCGGGTTTAAAAAGTGAATAACTGCATTTTCACACTGTTAAAAGGTGGGAATAACCACAGTAAATGCAACTATGCTATTAGCTCAATTTTCAGAAGAAAAAAAATCAGATACTGTTTTTCCTTGGGGAGGCCGAATTTAATAAATTTGAAAGCTGTATTATAGGAAAACTGGTTTCAGGTCTACGCGAGAAAAACAAATTAATTTAACAATTATAACAAGTATTTAAAGCAAAAATGTTACGAACAAAAATGTCCTCCTGTTATTAATGAATGTAAATTTTAGAAATAATAGGGCTATAAGACGAGAATGGAACCTGTAGGTCGATGCTTGCAAGGAACTTCCGGTCTGAGTTATGGGTATTGTAGCGTTTTGAACGTGACTAGGTTTTCTGGGATATCTTTGCTTATGATTTTCAACATAATTTGTAGAATATAATGGAAAGAAAGGAACAAGTACATCCTTTACGTTCGGAGAGGTCGGTTAGGGCTGAAATTCTCATTATAAACAACCTGACCTTTATAATTGCATATTATTGTATCTTATTATCCGATAATTAATCCGTTAATTTGAAGGCAAATGAAACTGAATTTCCAATGCTAGTTAGGCATTAATACGTATAATTTATTCTTGATTAAATGTGAAGGAGCCAGCTAAAGAACAGGCGATTATTACCAAAAATATCAAAAAGTTGATTCTGTCAATCATTTGCAATCCTTGCAGCCATTGTGCCGTGTAATATTGCTGCCTTCCTATTTCGCTGGGGAAGTTTTTTATGTCTTCATCCAGCTCCAAATCAAGCGAGGTGTCCACATGGTTTATTCCAGGGCTCTAATTGGATAGACAATATAGAAAATGTAACACTTAGAAAATACCATTTCCAACGTTATGATTAGCTAAGGTACGAACTCTGAACTCTTTGCGGGTTTTATTGTTTTTTTTAAATTCTGTTCATGCTTGCAAATTTTAAACAGAAAAATTCTTGACTTACGAACACTTCCGGTGAGTTCACGCAAAGAATTTTTCCAAATATGCTGTTGGTTGAGACTCGCATCCAATTTGGCGCTGGTCGGTTGTATCGAGCTCGTCCATAAACAAAGGAAATCACAGACAGGAGTATGGATGCAACGACGATTACAATGAGATTTCCACAAAATATCACTGCAACAGACAGTATTCACGTATTCAGTATTCGAGCAACGATGATAAGCGTTGATTGGCAATGCAATTTATTTAAATTAAGTTTAAAGTCAACCCAAAAGGTTACCCACCATACACCATGCAAAAAAATACACATCCTTGCTTCAAATACTTTTTATAATTGTTAATTTAATTTTTCCAACGTAGAACTAGGTCCACTAGGTATATATATAATTTCAAAGTGTCCCGTTTATTTATAAAAAATTAAATATATTTGAAGGAATAAAATAATCTTTCCGAAAAAGATCTTTCTCTGCAATGCAAACTTGCATCGCGAGCTGCATAACGGGGTTTTCAAATTAATCTAATTTCATTTTGATAAATAAACGAGACATTTAGAAATTATAAAACATTACGAAGCCTAGTGCGCGTCAAAAAAAAATTAGAAGTTATAATAAGTGTTAAAAGCAAAAATGTGTATTTTTTTGCATAGTGGGCATCCTTTTTGGCTCAGCCTTGATTGTTAATGCAATTAATTTAAACTTAGTTTTTTAAAAAACAGTAAGGCATTTGCAGTGCTAGTTAAGACGCCTTCTGACAAGGCAGGCCCTAGTTATAACTATGTTACCTATCATAGGTATGGTCTTGCCAGCCGGAGGTAATTTCCACGACAGAATTGCCAGAATGATGATTAGCGACACGAAATTGAATCCATTGAGAATGATTTTTTCTGAAGAGCTAGGTGGAAGCCAAAATGTGGCCAGGGTGAGGGCTACAACAGCAAAAGTTGGATACAAAATGGTCTGCTTGTAGTAGGGCGAACGCCTGCGCAACTGGATCTCAAATGTGATTTCCGGAAAGGGTTCTTCACAACAAGCGAAGTACTTCACACCGGGCTCAGCGTGGCTGTCGATGATTGCCCATCGGCTATTTTGGATTGAAGAATCCAAGAATTCTATCTGCAATTATAAATATCAGCATTGATCAAATAATTTAATACTCCTATTGGCAGATCGGTATTGGGAATGAGGCGTACTTTCTTGTTAGAATCCATCAGCGTCATTTCCAGCTGATGTCCGTTCAGAGTCCAGGACCCAAACTTCAGTTTGCATTTCTGGACGTCGTAGGGGAAATTCCTTAGGTTGATGCTGCAAGCGCTATGGAATGTGCTGGGCACAACCCAGTCCACTTTTCCAGTGTTTTGCACGACTGCGTGGACGTCGGCTTGCGTTTCCGCTTCGGACAGTTTAACCCTGCATTTAAATGGGGAAATGAATTTGTCATATGCTAAATATTCAATTTTAATTTTAGTTATTTATAGATATCTACTCTATATTTGAGCATTCCAGGAGAAAATATTGTATAGTTTTTTTCTCAAATGTGCTAAATATATCGCAATAATAGATTTTAAGCAAGTAACCAACCTTTAAATATACTATTAATTTTTATTGCAGAATTACTGTTGAATACTTTCGAAAAACTGAAGTTTTGTGGGTCGAAAAACCTCGAAATTAACTTGAATGGCTGCATTTTACTGCAGAACTGTAGGTTAAGCCAAAAATACTACAGATTTATAGGGTGTTTTTCCATTAACGCAGTTTTTCTGCGGTATATTTTCCAACCAAAGTACTACATGTAGGTCAGAGACACTATTAAATAAATCTGAATAATTTTTTTGTTTGGTTTCATTTACATGCACGTAACTAACCTAGTTAATAAACTGCACTACAACATGGAAAATTGGTTTTTGTTTTTATAATTAAAAACTGATATATTGTAACCTTCTTAAAATTCCCTTTCTCTCTACCTGTTGAAAAGCTTTATATCTGGATGCCAGATAAGATTAGGTGGCAATCTCGTTGTTTTTAATCCGCCATATTTTGCAGTATTCCAGGATAACCTGCTGTCATTCCACTGCTGCACATATAAATTTGAAATATATTAAGCTGCAGAGTAATGACGCACATACATGTATTAGCCACATGGTCGACTTAAGCAGCATGTCTGGTGAATGACAAGTTATTTTATAATTGCACGTACATGTCATTGCTCTTAAAGATAAAAAATTCTGTCGATTATTTTGCTTAAAAAAAGATTATAGCTCCATGTTATTTTCAACTGTTCATTGTTAAATGTGTTCGTTTTCAGTACAGAAATAGTTTTTAAATAATATTAAAGAAATAGCAATAAGAAATAAATATTTAGCTTAAGAATTCAATTTTGGGATTCGTGCAATATTTATCCATGTCCATGCATTATGCATATTTTACAAATAAAAGTATAAGGAGGTAAAACTTCTGCGTTTTTTTATTGTCAAATTTAGATATAGTAATTTAATTAAAACTAAGTGTCGTCGAAAAAGTATTTTGTACCTTTAGTTATATTGACATTAAAATCGCCTGCTGTACTAAAAGTATCCTACGCACATGCAAAGTAGATCCCTATGAAACTCTACACTTCTTTGATAAGCGTTTAAAAAACATACTTTATTATGTTATCGAACTTGAACCGTTTTGAATATTGCTGAACCATTTAAATTACGGTCGTTAATAATATTTGCATTTCAAACGTTAGTCACTCCCAAAAATCAGATCGGGCTCGTATCGTTTTATAAATTTCACAATATGGTTCGAAATATATTTTAAGCTTTTTCCAACACTTGTATATATCGCTTGCTCAAAGAAGTGCGTGAAAAACAAACGATTCACCGTATATAAACTTTCAGCTATAGCAGTTGTTAATAAAATTTAACATGAATTAAGTGAGTGGAACAAAACCGTTATTCGTATTTACCATTTTAAGCCACACGTCAATGGTTAGCGTCTCAGTTTTTTCCTCCTACAAGTGAATTAATACAATTATTCGATTGCATTAAAAAACATGCATTTTTCCTTACGATTGTAATTTTTATCGACCATTTCAGTTAATAGGTCAACGTTAAAGTGAGAATGCATCTTAAGAAAATTATAAATGTACCCACCGGATATTAATTTCTGCCATATGTTTTTAAGTTCAGGAAATAATCTCACTTATAATTTTCCCCCCAAAATGCCATAGTTAAAATCCGGTGTTTTGATCAAATAGAATGCTGAAAAGTTCAAATATGTTTTGGCATTTGCAACAACCATCTTTGAACAGTTTAGGTAGAATAAATTAGGAACCTCATCGCCTGTCGTGGCCCGTCTACAAACAATGTCTAAGGCTTACACAATATTTTTTTAGTTTGCACACAATGGCGAAGAATTAAGGGGCAAAATAAATTATAGAGTTAATGAATTTTGATGATTTTTTATTTCGTCAGCAATATTACTTCGAGGGTCTAAGTAATTTATCCAGACATTTTGAAAACTTTGGACTTATTATTCTATCTGAGAATCAAGGTGTTTGAACTGTAAGTCTGTTCGAAACATCCTATGATCCTATCTATATCAAATATTTTATAGATGGGGTTTCTTTGCTGATTGTAGGGTACTCGTTGAATTGAATTAAATAGATATAATTCTTCAAAAATGTTGCTTTTCTCCTGTTTGCCGATCAAAAAGTAACCCAAAAGGCAACGTGTTCAATGGAAATGTTTTATTGTTAGCACGAACTGTCATACTGTTTAAATTGAAATGGTTATTACCCTTTAAAGTACTTACAAGTTCACGGATGGAAATAACTGACATTTGCAAAGCTGTTTTTACAGGGAAGCTATTATTATGGGGCGGCAAAACCCTGGCGCTGTAGTTGCTTTGTAAATCCGAATGTAATTGGTTTTCGAAATCGTGTAACGCTACATCTCCAGCTATGAATAAAAAAAATCAAAAACAATTAAATGTCATATTGAACCCTGAAAAACAAAAAGTCACGCGTCCATTGCTGTTGAACTGGTTTATATCCACTTCCAAGGAGCTTGTGTCGATGAGTTGACAGAGTATGTGTACAAAGTCCATTTATTTAGTTGTGCATGAAGCTTAATATTATTAGCTTAATATTTACATTATAGTGATTTAGTCTGCATCGGATTAATACGGCATAACTTTATCTAAATAGTCCCTCTGTGTCATGTTTCAGTAAATGAAGGGTGTGATGCCTGATGTGAACATGCTGTTTTATTTTTTTAATTTTTTTGCCTTATAATGTATATTTTGAAAGGCCAGTAACCTATTAGCTATCATTTATCATTAGCTATCATATTACCTACCAAAGAATTTTCGAATGTACACTGTAACCATTTATGAAGTGTTTAAACTCAATCCTAAACTTTTCTGATTTGGAATTTAGATAAGACTAAAGCCAAATCAGCTTCACGCTATCAGAAGTTACGGCATATTCTTACGGAAAATGTTCTTGGGTAGTATATATGTACATGTATACACATTGCATAATTATACTATACATGCATACGTACTTGTCATGATGCCAAGATCTCAACATTATACGCATGCAGTATATCCTATTTATGATAAATATTCTAATGAGCACTGCCCGGTCTCTAATTGATGGCGTGACACACCCGCTGTATGTTTTACAAAATAAAACACATCGGCTGTCCCAAAAAGAAACACAATATCCGCATTTGGCTACATTTTGAGAAAATGCGAGTTAAAGCGATTTGTTCCCCATTATTTACCATTGTATGACGGCTGTTTTACAAATGCTTATTTTGGGTTTATGAAGTGAATAACTGCATTTTTGTAGCTGAAATTCTATGAAAGAGTGCCGGATTAACCCATGTAGAGGCCCTTAGGCAATCGAAATCTCGGGGGCCCCTTCGCACTTTGCAAATTATATCCTAATGCGTTTTGAACAACGAACTCTTGATATACCAATTTTATTAAACAAAACAAACATTGATAAACAATATATTGTAATATTATTAAACAAACATTTTTTATCTCTTGTCGCGAGGTCCCTAAAAGGCGTGGGGCCCATAGGTCGGTGCCTACTTGGCCTAATGGGTAATCCGGCACTGCTATGAAATCTGCATATATGTGAAAAATGTTAGCAAATTTAAAGTTGGTTTGAAAAATACAAATTTTTTTGAGGGGGGAGGATGAAGGGGAGAAATATATTGTATGCGCTAGCAAAGGTTCCAGGGAAATAATGTGCAATTAATAGAAGCACGTAAGGCTCATTTGGGGTTGATTTGTGTTTTAAATAGCTGAACTAATGAGTGTCGAATGTAGGATATTAGTGCAGTTAGAATTAGTGCGTATGAACATCACTAAAAGCTATGCAAGTGATTTTCTCCTCTGTTGCTTTTTTTCCATTCAAACTTAATCTTTGACTGCTTATGTATTAAAAGCTTTCTAATTTCGAGACCCTCTTAAGTTATCGCAACTAGCATGGACTTGTATACAGCAAAGCTTTTATCGTGAAATTCAGTATTTCACGAGTACTGCACATAATGGCAAAGGTGACTTTTGAAGTTTGCCTCAAATAAACGCCTGTCGATGGTAAACAAGCCAACGAATTAATTACAATAAATTAGCGAAACGATTGAGCAACGAAGAGATAGGAAATGGCGATCGAGTGGACCTTCAAAACGCAATTTTAGCTCGATTACGATATGCTACAGTGGTTATTACAGCTACAAAAAATTGAAGCATTGGAAGGCACGCGTGATGCATGCATATTGCTGCATTAAATAAAGGCGTGCATCTCACGTCATGGCCCACTTTATAGGTTGGCAGCCCATAACTTTTGATTATGTCAGGACTCGATTATTGAATCGTATACCTTTTTGATTCGTTCTCCAGCCACTGACGTTTCCCCAGCAAACGGTGCATAATACGAACGATGCCACCAGTCCATGACAACTCCACTTGGTCATTTTGACTGTAGTCTTTGAAAGTTTGGAGAGTTTTCGGGCTCAAAACGTAAGGTTAAATCCAACCCATGCGATTGAGAGTAGCTTCAGTTGAAGTGTCCACTTTTCTTGGCACGTTCGCACATTTACTGTACTACGTGAAAGAAATTGATAAGCGACTAAACTCAGGCTGGAACTTTCAATCTCATAAAAAGCAACCTTTGAGCAGAGTTCAACGGAAATCTCGACTGCTTAAGATATTAAGTATACTGCACTGACTTAATAAGCTCGTCTTCGAGAGGACTTAGGAGCATCTGTTTATCCGCTGTTGTTTTTTTAAGATCCGTTGTCTAAATAAATTAATGATTCGGAGGTTTTCCTTCCTGCTTCTAAAATTACTAGCTTCAATAAAGCAATGATTAAAGGTATTTACTGTAAGATTGCGAGTGAAAATACCAGAAAGACAAATATATATTAATATATAATATATTTTATATTTAATCCGTAACAATGGTAAAGTCAATAACAAAATAATGAAAATTGTTGTCGTCTATATAACATTCATTTTTGAAGTATCTTTATATGTTTTTTAACTTTAGGGAAGTACATGAATGGTGAATTGTTGTAGGGTAAAATTCAGAACGGCTAATATTAATCTGGACAGTTTCCAATTTGTTCACCCAGTTTAATTTTATCATCTTAATTTCAAATCAGCGCAGAAAATCATAAAAGTTTTATTTTAACGATAATGTTGTCGTCAGAGTCATCTACTTAGAATTTAATTTTGAAGTATCTTTTATTTTATTTTTTAAATGAGGTTTTCATATCGTTGAATTGTTGTAAAATTTTCCACACAAAAATATTGAAGCATTCTCGTTTAAAGGGGAAAATTCAGAATGGCTAATAGCATATTTATCTGTAAAATTTCCAATTTGTTCACCCGTTTCAATTATAGCATCTATTTATTTTAACGATATTTTGTCGTGAAAAATCTTACATGGTTAGTAGTTGTTCGAATGCATCATATGTGACGCTTTATCTTGAAATGAATCAGCCATTACTAAAATATTGTAAAACGCTATTATTTGAAGAGTAAGGGTTTAAAATAATTTTGGTCTCCCTTTTTAACAGCACTTACTAGACAAGCAGCTGAAAGTACAAAGAAATAAAAATGTTGCTTTGTGGCCTATTAAAATATTTTATAAAATGCAGAGACATTTTGCTGTTTCAAAATTATAATGTTTAAGTGAAAAATACAGAAAATCTGAGTATTTTCTTTCATCTATTGATCATCTATTCAAAAAATTTATTGCAAAAGTTGTTGAATTTTTGAGTAAATAACAATTACAAGAAAATGATTGGAGGTAGCAGTTTTATATACAATTTATACATAATTTTAGCAGGCAACAATCCGTAGTTTTCGCGCGCAGACATTTGAAAGTACAGTGCTGTCAGATCAATGACAGATATTTGTACCTCAGCAAGAAATAATTCACACATCTGGTAGCATTGATTTTAATTTCAAGGAAAAATCATCTGGATTTGTAAACAATACTGATTCCGTCTCGTTTCTTGTAGAAAATATATCACAAATTAGGTTAACACTCGGTCTGGACAGCCTTTGATATTCTTTAGCGTTGTAAGTACAATCTTCTAGTATTCTTGCTTTACGGTACACAGGCTCATATTAAAAGCAATGTAGCTTCATGTATGAGGACTTGCATAAAGTAAGTCAATTCTGCTCATTTTAATAGAAATGTTATGTTTTAAACTCAATAATAAGACTTGTTAAACTTCAATTAACATATACATGTATTTCGGAGTACTTTTTCTCATAACATCTTTACATCATGAAATCAGAATGCGGAATAAAAAGTTCTATTCTTCTATAACTTACAACAACATTCATTGCATGTGCTTCCAATCACGTGCAAGTAACTTTAGAACGAAAATAATCCAACACATATTAGTGGGTGTCCATCATGAGTGCGGACGGACTTGCATCTGGCCAAACCAGTCCAACTACAGCAGACCTTGAAGTGGAAAAAGTGATGCTAAAACCCTTGAAGTTGGAAGAACCACAATATTCGACGTCTCGGTCGTGTTCGGATTCATCAGCTGATGCAAAACCTACTCACAGTATGCAAGATCATTCTGTGCGTGTTCCAAATCTTGGACATGACGGATCAAGGAAAAGTGCCTTTTCTCCATACAAGGTACACATTCGTGTCAAACGCCCATTCCATAAATAATTTTAATATTCTGATTCACGACTATTTGGTGTTTTAGCCAACTACTGTACTCACTAATCTGCAGCGAGGCAATATTGAAACGCAAACTCCTTGTTTTATCCCAGGCAAGTAAAGTTTAATTCAACCTCACATTGCAGGAGGTATTCCTTAGCTCGTTTTCATCAATTACTTATTTTTCCTTATCAGATCCAAGCACTCATCAGCTTGCTGCTCAAGGAGAACTGATTTTAGATGAAGATACTTTGGGTAAAAATAATGTTAGGTTGGATGGTATCCTCAGTAATTGTTTATACAAAATCGATTTCTGTTTTCTAGATAGCAGTCTGGATGAACCAGACAAAGAAGGATTTACTCCTCTTATGTGGGCCTCATTTTATGGTCAAGTTCCTGTCATTAATTCACTACTCTCACGTGGTGTGAATATTAACGCTCAGAATAGCAGAGGAGAGAATGCTTTATTATTAGCAAGTTGTAATGGCCATAGTGATATTGTTAAAATATTACTAGATCACAAAGTAGATGTAGACCATATGGATGAGGTTTGCAAATACAGTATATTTCTTAACAGCTATTTTATTCTCATTTTGAAAGGGGGTGGGGAAATGAACTGAATTCATGATTTATTTCTGTTCCATATGTCAGCAAGGCAATACTGCATTAATGTACACAGCTTATAATAATCATGCTCATAGTGCCCAGGAATTACTACAGCACAATGCAGATGTTACTAAGGAAAACGAATATGGAGATAGTGCATTTTCCATTGCTGTTGCAAGAGGAAGTAGACAAGGTATTAGTGCACCATATTTTTGGTGTTGTATCTCTTATTTGAGTACAAAATCCTAATTTTAGTGTTTATGTTTAGTCCAAGTTATACTTGAAAGATATCTGCTGCAGCTGTTAGAAGACACTTGAGACCTGATAGGTGAAAATACTGACTCGAGCCTTAATTATTGCTATTTATTGAACCATGTTTAATAAACCTTGTTTAAAATAAATGATACAATTTTCATTTGTTTCAATGAAAATTAAGCTTGCACTATGTACAAGAATGAAATGAGAATGTAGTGATAGTAAATCCGTGCAACAGCAGATTCCAAATAACATCAAATCCTCCTCTTCTGGGTACTGATGTACAGAACTGAAAATATTTTAGATACAGATAAGTACAGAACACCCTTTCTCATACTATGGATCATGACCCACTGTTTGGTTATGATCAGATTTTTATTTGGATTGTGAAAAGTTATTGAATCTGTGTTTTTAAAGATAAAAACATTTTCAAATCAAAATAAATAAATAGGACGTAGACCTATAGAACATCTGACTGGAAAACAAATGTTTGGTTATGAGATGACTTTCTAGCTACCAAGACAATAAAACTATCACTGAAAAAATTGAAAGCACCAAAGGATCAAGTTAGTCACAACAGAGCCTTTTCATAAAGTGTGGGTGGAAACATTGGAATAGAACCAACCCCAGGAATTCTAAAGACGTTTATGTGGTAATGTAAAGTTTCAGACAATTGCCAGTAAAATTTACCGTTATTGCCTCTAATAAATGCATCGCCATATTTGTTTTTTAGTTGTCCATTAACATATTCCTCTGTCTGTTCCAATGCAATGTTCATGTACCCATCGAGACATGCCAGAACACCTGAAACAATAATTGCAATAATATTATTACTGCAT